>APFE030763574.1:0-149427 GCA_000404065.3 Pinus taeda | reverse complement strand
GCTAGGATGAAATATAATGATGAAGGGTTGACAGAGTTCAATAAACTTAGAGAACAGAGGTTGCAAACTCTGCCTCTAGATTTACTAGAAACGACCCCAGCGACATCGTCAAGCGAGTCTGGTCGGCAACAGTTAAAGGAACCTCCTGCTATAACAAAAGATCATAATAAGGAGCAGGAGGAAAAGCAGAGGAAAGAACAAGAGGGAAAGTAGAGGAAGGAGCAGGAAGAACAGCTAAAGAAAGAGCATGAGGATAGACAACAAAGGGAACAAGAGGAGCATAAGAGGAAAGAGCAGGAACAAGTACAGAAGGAGTCTCAAACTGAGAAAGGGCAACAGACCACCACTGATTTCAATGTGGACACTACCACAGACCCTAAATTGCTCCAGGAATGGCAGCAGTTTCATTCTATCATCAATGGATTAGAAGGCTCAAAAGATACAGACACTTCTAAGACTAACGACATGCAAGACGTTACTTCACCTCAGGTTCTAAGTGGAACCAGCGGCCCACCCAGTCTAAGAATGTTGAGATAATTACAAAAGACCCCACCGATCAAATCATTCTGCAGGTAGAAGATATTCCTCCATTGGATGTTTTCTACAGCCCGAGGCATAGAGCAGTTGTAAAGCGATCAAGGAAAAGACGAAGGATTGATCAACCTTCTATCTTTCCGGAGCAAACAGTCACGGGTAATGTAGTATGGAAGGAGAAATTGGACCCCTCCGATGACCTAACAAAGTTGTCACAGTATGCTGGAGCCTATTCGGCAGCAACAATCGACAAAGCATCGGAGGTAAGCCTTCTATTGAAGAATAAGGACCAAGAAATCTCTGCATTACAGGCGGAATTGGCTGAGACAAAGCAAAAGGCAGCGCAAGCAGAGGAGCAGTTGCTGGCACAACAGCAAATGAACAATCAATTAACCCAGCAATTGCAAGCGGAAAAGCAAAGGATCGACCAAAGTGCGATCCAGAAACAGAAAGAATTGACGGAGGCATTGGCACAGTTGAGAGCAGCGAATGAACAAATGATGAAAACCAAAGATGAGCAAATCGCTCAAATGTCATCGCAGCTAGAAAAGATGAAAGGTGCTTCGCAAGTGGCAGAGTTCAAAAAAGAAGCATCATTGATAAACAATGCGTTAATATCTCAGGTTAGACTCTTGTGTCAACAGATCGCTCAAGCTGAGCCACTGTGCGAGTTAACTATATCTATAAATCAGCAGGTAGAGAAGGCCAGGGATGAATTAAATCAAGCCGAAGAGGCCATTACTGCATATCTTGACTGGCAAGATTCTGATCAGGGAAAAGCAGCAAATTTGCCCAGGATACTTGAAACATATAAGGATATACTTTTCACAGAATGGCACACTCAGGTGATGAAAGCAGAGAGAGCGGCTTCAAGATGTAAATCAACTTCTAGCAATCTAGTTGATTTACTCAACAACACTCTCTACTTGGAAAATATGATTTCCCAATGTACACCAGGAAAGATGACAACAACAAATACATTGGAGCAATCATGTTATCCTGAGTTAGAAGAAAAGGGAAGATTAATCACCGGGATTAATAGTTTAAACTTGGAAGCATATTGGCTCTTCCTAATTAAGCCACATACACAAAGAGCCACCCTTAAGTGTTTAACAGATGAAATCAGGTGTATAATTCCCGATATTCAAGATGCCACATATGCTGCCCAGCTCAGTTCGCGCCTCAACAAACCTCCGAAAGTTGAGCCAATGCTTGCAATAAATCAACTCAGATTCAAAGGAAAGCAGCTGACTTGATGAATCACCCTCCAGCTTGCCAGATCGCTAGCCAAAATAGGATCAAAAGTTATTGATATCAATTTAGTAGCATTTCTATTTAGTAGATATTTAAATTAGTATTGTATTTATAGACCCTTTCATGTTTTTAGAAAGGGTCGTAAAATTTTGTAAGAGACTTAATAGACTGAAGTTTGCACTACTATGCTTCAGTCAATATTCTTTTATGAAACTTGACTAGTTGTTCTTAATTTAATGAGGAAGCTTCTTTATGCAATTGTGCACTGTTGTCGTTGATTGAGAATGTTTTTGTGTTAAAGGAAGAACTGCACATAGCGATTGATATCTGGGAGTGTCACGCAGCTCATATGGTATTTTTATCTATGTCTGAATTCATTCCGTTTATATGAATTGTTATGTAATTATTTTTTCTATCGTTGATTATATGCATGCGCTATAACAGCAGATCTTATTCATTCCACTATTGGATGTTTAGTGATGTGCCTTTGCTTTTAATCATGTATGTGACAATGATATAGATGTTTAAAGTGTGGTAATTTCGCTTCAATCGCTCTGCTTAACTATTTAGGCACAACAATCTTAAATGAATTAATATCTATGTTGGAAAGATACAGTCATATATATGCTTGTCTTTTAGACACAGAACATCAAACGCTACGCTTTAGAGCTCAATAGATTCCTGGGATAGTTTCATTTATTTATATTTCTATTAATAGTTTTAGCCTTTCACTCACCGCTAGTGTAATCTATAAATCCTTCACCCATCCCATTTATCTATTTCTGGGAAACTGGTCCCATTATCCCTAGTCGGAGCCACTATCCCAAACGAAAAAGGAGCTGTACTAAGGTCTGGACCGGGTGGTTTCCCCAATGTTGTTGCAGAGATTTTCGAGGCATCAACAAAACTACACTGTAGGTTCAGCTAAACCTCCTCTAAAATCTGCAACTTATGGTGGTGGAATGAAGTCAATCCGATGAACGGTTTGCAAGATATCGACTGCCCTAGTTTGAAGCTGGAATCTGCTAAAAGTGACGCTGCAACTGCAGAAGTAAAGATTGACTTGCGAGGCCTAGAAGATCTCCTCTTTGGAACTGTGTTGTAGATTCATCTGAACCTCCTCTAGAAGCTGAAACTTTTGGAGGTGGAATGAAGTCAATCCGACGGTCGGTTTGTGAGATATCGTTTGCTCTAGTTTGATAATGAAGCCACTAATGCTGATGCTACTGATCTAGGGTTTGCTACTACTGATATGAATCAGATTTATTATACAATTTTTCTCTGCCGAATTATTGAAGATAAAAGAATATTTGATCAAAGGGTTTCCCCACAAATTGTGGGGTTTGTCGCTGGCTAGCCACCACATCTTGTGTCTCTTGTCTTGGCTTGTTTTCTGTTGATCGTTTAATGTTCTATCTACACTTTACTTTATATATATGTGATTGCTAATATGTGGAATATAATAATCAAAAGAAGTAAATTGTTACAAACATAGAACATACCATAACTTAACAAGTAGCCACTCCATAGGATCCACAACTTTAGGGTACAAATAAAGTTTAACATTCCCATATTTGAGGGCCGAACAGATATAGACACCATAAATAAACAGTTAAATATATTAGAAGGGTATTTTGTTGTTCATGATTTTTCTAGCTAGGAAAAGAATATGTTTTCTCTTCTCAAAGATGCACCCCACGTTAAGGATTGGTGGGAAACCTACTGTGCAAAAAAGGATGAAAGTGTGACCTCATTATTTTCAGTAGCTCCCACTTGGAATTTGTTTCGGGATGCCATCAAGGAGTAGCACTACCCTATTGGGAGTTATGAGGAAAAATACATAAAGTGGACGACACTGCGAAAGGGAAGGGATGAATATGTGCTAGAGTTTACCAATGTTTTTCATACCCTTTGCACGAAGTAGGGTATCAAGGATTATAAGAAACATTTGGTACTCAAGTATCATAGCTACATAGAGAGATACATCCAAGATAAGATGGAATTCCTAGACATATCCTCATTTAGCATGGCATACTGATATGCCATCAAGATAGACCAGAAATTCAAAGAAAAGAAGCGAGACTTTGGATTTGTGAATCTGAAGCAAGGGAAGAGTGACCCAAATCTCCAAAAAAAAGTACAAATCCAAGGCAAGATGGCCTAGGACAACCCATCAAAGCCACAACCAAAGGAAAACTCTTCAAAGCTGAAGAAGGACATAGGAAAGTGGAGTGAGTTCCATAAGCGGTCCACTCACAACAGAAGTGACTATCGGGCCAAGTGGCCACTCATGGTTGAGATGATGGCTTTGAAATCAAATGTATGTTCTAACTCTGAGCCAAAACCTGGCAAGGGGAGTGACAAAGGAAAGTAGATTATCGATGTGGAGCCCAACACCAATGTTTCCAACACAGATAGGTAGAAGGAGGAACTTGAAGATCTAGAGAAGAGGAGCATCTCTCCCACTCCTTGATGTGGGTAAGTGGTTACCCACTACAGTTCGTTGTTGACATTGGGATTGAAAATAACCTCATTGTAGCAAAGGCTATGAAGCAACTAGGATTACTGACCAAAACACACAAATAATTGTACACCATTGGGTTCTTTCATGAAGGAAAAGATCTTCGTGTGAGCCAACAGTGCCCCCTTCCATACAGCATCAAGCCCTTCACGTATGAGGTATTATGTGATGCTGCTCCCCTTAATGTTTGTGATGTATTATTAGGCCCACCATACTTGTGGAAGCGACATGTTGTTTATGAGGCAAGGCCTTGCACTATTATTTTAACCTTGGGAAATAAGTTGTATAGGATACTGGAGGTATCACTACCTAACGTAATCTCTATAGCTATCGCAAAACAATGTTGTAAGATCATTTCCAAAATCGGTAAAAAAATTCGTGATGATATGCCCATAGGGAAGAAAGAATATGGTGGCCATGATCTATAGACAGGGCCCCTCCACACGACAACGATAGATGGAAAAGGTCATGGAGGAGTACGAGGACATCTTCACCTCCTCTACAAGGGTGCCCCTGCACTGTCAGGTTAAGCTCTCTGTCAATCTGACCCCAGGTGTGTTGTTTCCCAATGGAACAATCTACCAGTGCTCTGTTATAGAGAATGATGAAATCAAGAGTCATATTTAGGAGCTATTGCAGAAAGGTCACATCTGGCCGAGTTCATTGCCTCATGGGAGCTTGATCATGTTGGTACAGAAGAAGGATGGGACTTGGAGACTCTGTATTGACCATTGGGTGCTGAAAAAGATCACTTTCTAGAATAGGTAACCGATCCCATCGATTCATGACCTTCTGGACCAACTCAACGGGGAAAAATATTTTAGCAAGATTGAATTGAAGTCCAAATATCACTAAGTACCAATAGAACCCCCCTATATGTGGAAGACTGCCTTCAAAGCCAAGGAGGGCCTTTTTGAATGGTTGGATATGCCTTTTGGGTTGACGAATGCTCCTGCATCCTTTATGAGGATAATGGATGACATCTTGTGGCCTTTCAAGAACTCATTTGTAGTGGTATACTTGGATGACATCCTAAAATTTAGCCAGAGTTGGGAAGAGTGCCTCCACCACATCCGACATGCTCTTTAAACACCATGGCAACACAAGTTGTGTGCCAATTTGGAGAAATGAAATTTTGGCATGGCTCAGGTTTTTGGGATACATTATTGTTGAATAGGGGGTGCATGTGGATTCATCCAAGATCTAATTAATTCCAAATTGGCCAGCCCCAAACACTCTGACATAGCACCACAAGTTTCTCAGTCTTGCCGATTTTTGCCGTATGTTCATGTTGGGGTTCTCTCATATCACTTCCCTCTTGAGTCAAGTCACCAAGGGAGAAGCAAAAGAAGAATTCCTTTTGTATGAATCTGAACAAAAGGCATTCGTGGAGTTGAAACATTACCTCTACCCTGCACCAATGCTCACATTACCATAATTACAGCAACCATTTGAGATTGAGATAGATGCCTCTAGATATGCTCTTGGGGTAGTCCTTACTGAATAGGGGAATTCAATGGCATATCACAGTGAGACAATTTTAGACACAGTTCAAAAGTATCCCACTTATGAAAAAGAGATGTATTATGTTGTGTAGGCTTGTCGACAATGGAAGCATCACCTTTTAGGGAATGAAATGGTCATCCACATATACCACCAACCCCTATATTTCATACAGATGCAAGGAAAGTTATCAAATGATCACCATTAGAATTGGTCCACATACCTCCAACAGTTCCATTTGAATATCAAGTAGAAGAATAACAACACCAGTAATGTTGTAGACTACCTCAGCCGACCACAAATCATGGCTTTAACCACCATGCTCAACTCTTAAGGGAAAGCAACTTTTGATTCCACATTTCTCTACAAAAGCAGCCTAGAATTCTGCCACACATACCATACACCCTTGAAGGGTCATCAGCTTACAAATTTTCACCTCCAGGATGCTCTATTATGCCACCTGGGACACCGTTGTTTTCCTTCAAGAAAGAATGCCATGATGATTTGGGAAGCACTCTACAGTTGGGTTGTTGGGCATTTCAAGTTGGAAAGAATGGTGGTAGTACTGCAAAAGTATTTTTATTTTTGAAATCTTTGACAAGATGTCAGAACGCATAACAGATCCTGTACTTCCTACACCATTTTCAAATCGACAATTAAGAACCAACACCTCTATACTCTGTTGCCTACCCCTAGTCGACATTGGAATCCATATCCATGGATTACATTTCAGGTCTTCCTTCTACTAAGCATGGAAATGATTCTATTTTTTTTTCTCAACAGATTCTCAAAGATGGCCATTATGGTAGCCTATAAGAAGAATAGCATAACAGAAGCCACTCCTTAACTCTTCTTTGAACAAGTGTGGGTACACTTTGGGATCCCACAGTCTATCATCTCAAATCAATACAACAGGTTATTTAGTACATTTTTTTCCTGTCTCTGGCTGATGCTAGACACCAAGCTCACTAAGTCCACCACCTTCCATCCCCAAAATGATGGTGAGACAGAGGTTAGTAGGATGATTGTACACATTTTGTGCATGTATAACTCAAATCATCCATGCACATGGAATAAGAGCCGCCCCTATGTCCAGTATAGGTATAACTGGGCTCTCCACTACTCTACTAGCTAGAACCCGTTTCTAGTGGGCTTAGGATTCTAGTCACTATGTCCCATTGATGTGGCCATACCATTTGCAGCAACTTAAGAAGATTCGACTCATGTCCAACCTGAAGCTGGCGAGGAAAATAACTTCATTAAACACATTAAAGACATGTGCCAACTGGTTCATGACATATTGGAAAAATCCAATTCTAAGTACAAGCACCAACATGATCAGCATCTGGTGCCACACAAGTTCCCTATGGGTGACAAAGTTTGACTACACTTGCAAAAGGAGTGCCTCGATGGGCCCCACCACAAGATTCTCCCACTTTGATATGGGCTATACATCATCACCAAGGTTGTGGGAGATAATGAATTTAAGCTCATAATTACCCCATTCCTTGGCCTGCACCTAGTGTTCAATGTGGATTGCCTTCGACCATACTTTCCACTATTACTAGACACATCCAACATTCTAGGACAACTCATACCAACAGATTTAAATCCAGACTACATGGAACAAGTTGCAACTGATCAAATCATGGACATAGAGGTCAAGAACCAATCCCAGGAGAACATTCATCTATATCGATTTTTCAAAGCCATCCAACTCCTGCACCAAGTCAAATGGCTCAAAAGGGACCAAGTTCAACAAAAGTTTCTTGATGAGGAACTCAATGCAATGGAGATCATTGCTTCCTAAGGGCCGAGGACGAATCTAGGTGGATATTAGTGGCCACATGTCTATTCCACTTGGACCCTCATCATTTATCTTTCAATTTATTTTAGTTTCCTTAATCATAGCACAATTTACTACTTTTGGTAGTTTTTTGGGTCCTCAACCTCCAAATCCTTTTTGAGGCCCTCAATGAGGTTTTTTTTGGCCAATGCATCCAATGATTTCAAAATATATCTGATTAGCAGTTGTAGTCCTCGGAGAGTTCTTTCCAATGACGTATCATATCCATCAAACATAGCTAATATGACTAAATTACAACCTCAGGAAGTTGGTTGCACAACTAACCAAAAAAGGGCCCATAAACCCTTGGTGTCACATCTCCTCGAGTAAAGGTTTTGGTTGTTTAGGGTTTTTATCGTATTGTTCAATAATGGAAAGGCCCTTGAGCCTCATTTTAATTGAGTTTAGAGGCATGTAGCCACCGCATCTCTTCTCAGAGATAACCTACCATCAACTTAGCTAGTCTTATTTCCATTCTATTTGTAAGAATATTTCAGTATTTGATATTAATGAAATGAAGTTTTATTTTTGCTACATCATTGTATTTATGATTATATCTGTAATTTTTTGCATTCATGTTTAAATATGGATCACTCTCCTTTGTTCATCTTCGTGTCTTTGAGTTGGTCTTTCAAGGAGATGATTTCATTCAAATTGTTGAATTCATACATGCCAACTATCTTATCATACATGCCATGACACTTCCTGGAATTTCCAACATATGCAAGTAAGTTATCTTGTAAGCCATCAGTTATAATTTGTTTTTATTTAAACCCACCTTTCTTGTTTTTGTTCTTGATAACATTAGAAGCATTCTTTGGAGGCTCATGCACTTTTCCTTGAATGTAACCAAAAACATCATTGTTGCTAGCTATCACTAGGACAATTTTGAGGTCTAAAATAGGCCTCCTAAAAAAATGTACAAATAGAATAAAATTTAAAGAACCAATAGAATTGAATATGATTATGTCAACCATGGGAGATGATTCACCATTTTTGGAGTAAAAAGGTAAAAATATTAAAAAATAATAAAAAAAATAAAACTATTTTTTCAACTCCTATTTTCAACTTATCTTCCTAAGGTTTTACTCAAATTTCAAGTGGGAGTGCACATTGGATGAAAATTTTAATTCATCATGCAAATATTACCCATGCTATATACTTTCTATGGGCCTTGCTATAGGAAAAATGAGAAATACATGAAAAAATGTGATTTCAATCTCATTTTTCATGTATTTCTCATTTTTTGTGTAGTAAGGTCCCTTGAAAGTATGGAACCTGGGTATTCGTTGGATGAGGAATCAAATTGGCCATCCAATGAGTGTTTCTACTTGAAATTTGAGTAAACCCATAGGGACAACAATGTTAGATGAGTCACCCAACTTCTTGTTTTCCTTGAAGAAGGAAGACATCTTGACCCGACTAGATTGGGTCCTTCACCTTTTCCAAAAATGATTGCTTAAATTCTTCTATCCTTTTTAGGATTTCCTTCACCTTAGTTCTGATACCATGTTAAATTTTCAGATTGTTGTATGTTGTATCAATTAATTCAACTCAATTCAACACTTCACAACAATATTTCCAATAACAATTAATCTTTTCAGTCATCCACAATAATTGAAGATAGAACAATAAATGCAATAACAAAGGAGATAATCAACACATCAAAAAGATACAAAATGTTTGGTCAAAGACCAGGGATAAATCCCACAACGAGGAAATCCATTTCAAATTATTCTTCTATGTTATGAACCCAACTCACAAAAAGATAAAAAAGATAGATCAAGACCTTAGAATTCAGCCTCTTCGAGGGGGCAACCTCCTTTACATTACACAAATGAATGATTCTTTGATGATTCAAATGACAAAACCTCCTTTCTATATATTGGAGTCTAAGGAGTCACAATATAACTGAGCCGAACTAACAATAATAATATAAAGGCTCAAAAATAACAATAAAGGGATTCTGTGGGGCACAATAATAACAATATGGTGACAATAGGGGAACAACAATATTAATAAGGGATATAAATACAATAGTAATGGGGTAATCACTAGTATTATAGGGACCTATCATGCCCCTCTCCTTCAAAAAAGTGTTGTCCTTAATGCTTGAGTGGTTCTGGATGCTTCCGTATAACATTCCCATCCTCTCATGTGGAATCTTCAATGGATTAGTTCTTCCACTTGATGAGATACTCTGAAATTGATCGATTTCGTAGTTGTTGAGTTCTTGTTTCTGTGACTGCTTCCGATTCCAATATAGTTTTTCCTTCCTCTTCAAGTTTTGGCAATATTGTTTCAACTGGGAGCTTGTCACCTATAACCTTATTTAAACATGAAACATGGAAAACTAGGTGCACTCGAGAAGCTACAAGAAGCTCCAATTTGTATGCCATAGTAGCAATATTTTCCAACACCTTGTACGGGCCATAATACTTTGGTGATCATTTATTATCCTTCTTAGCTTGCTTGAGGGACATTTGTTTATATGGTTGTAGCCGTAGGAATACCCAATCACCTACATCAAATTTTTTTTCACTATGATGTTGATATGCTTGTTGTTTCATTCTATATTAAGCCAACACGAGGTTATCCTTTAAGAGTTGGAGGACTTGTTGTTGATGCTCGATGTGATGTTCCACTGCATCAACCTTAGAATTTTCTCTTAAATATGATGTGATGGATGGTGGCCGATATCCATAAAGTGCCATAAATGAGGTCATTTTTGTTGTTGTATGGAAGGAAGTTTTATACCACCATTCAGCCAGAGGAAACCATTTGACCATTGTGTCCGTTTATTAGATACAAAGAAACAAAGATATCCTTTTGAACATTTGTTTACTATCTCAGTTTGCCCATCGGATTGAGGATGATAAGATCATCTATGAGCTAACTAAGTATCGAGACAAGAAAATAATTTTGTTCAAAAATTTCCAGTGAAAATGGGATCTCTATCACTTACAATAATCTTTGGGTTTCCATGTAGCTTTTGAATTGTTTCCATAGATGCAGTGGAAACTGTATTGGCTTTAAATGGATGTGATAATGCACAAAAGTGCGCAAACTTGGTAAGTCTATCAACTACCATCATGACGACACTATTTCCATTATACTTGGGTAAACCTATGATAAAATTCATTGAGACCTCCTCTGAACATTGGCTTGGAATGGAAAAAGGTTGTAATATACCCAGGGTCTTAATTATTTCAACTTTATTTTGTTGGCAAACCAAACATTCTGCCACGAACATTGAATATTTGATTTAAGGCCATCCCAAAAAATTCCTTCTTAACCCTCTAGTAAGTTTTTAAAAATACTGAGTGCCCTCCTAAGGGAGTAGTGTGCAATTCCATAAGAATCTTTTGTTTGAGTTGGGAATTCTTACAGAGGTATAAGTGATCTTTGTACCATAACGAATCATTTTTCCAGCTAAATGTATCATATGTACTGGAATATTGTTGTAACATTTGAATAAGTGCCCACACTTCTTCATCATTCTTCCATTCCTCCCTTGCTTCGTTTATCCAATCTGGTTGGATAATAGAAATGGTGCACAACAATGCTTCCACGTCCCCATCCTTTCTTGAGAGTGCATCTGCCACCACATTTTTCTTCCATTTTTTGTAGATGATTTCAAAGTCATAACCCAACATATTTGTGACCCACTTTCGTTGCTCTTCATAGGGTAATCTTTGTTCTAAAAAGTATTTAAAGATATCATGATCCGTTTTTACCTTGAAGTGTCTTCCCATTAGGTAGTGTTGTCATTTCTTAAGTGCATGTAGTATTGCCAACATTTCCTTCTCATAAATAACTTTGTGTAAAAACATTCCCTTGATTGGATGACTTTCAAAAGAAATGGGTCTTTCATCTTCCATTAAAACAACACAAATTCCATTTCCTGAAGCATCACATTCCACAATAAAGGATTTTGTGAAGTCTGGTGTAGCTAAGACCGGTGCTTGGCACATTGCCTCTTTAATATGTTTGAAGGCCTTTGTTTCTTCTAGATTCCATGAAAATGCATCTTTCTTCAATAATGTTGTTAGAGGTGCTACTATTCTCCCATAATTCTTAAGAAACTTGCGATAATACCTTGTGAACCCAAGAAATACTCGCAAATGCTTTATGGATGTGAGGTTTTTTCATTCCTTAATGGCTTTAATTTTGCTAAGGTCTACCTTAACTCCTTTATGACATACAATATGATGCAGATATTCCACCTCTTGTAGTCTAAAGAAACATTTGGATATTTTTGCATATAATTGTCTCCTCCAATAGTTGTATCACCCTGTCAACATGTTCAACATGATCCTTTCAAGACTTGCTGTAGATTAGTATATCATCAAAAAATACTAACACAAATTTTCTAAGAAAGGGTTTGAAAATGGAATTCATCAAAGCTTGAAATGTAGAAGGTGCATTGGTAAGGCCAAAAGACATGACCAAAAATTCATAATGACCCTCATGAGTTCTAAGTGTTTTTTTGAAATTTCTTTAGTCTTAATTCTGATTTGAGGATATCATGAACACAGATCCAACTTGGTGAAGTAAATTGAACCATGCAATTCATCCAGTAATTCATCAATGATAGGAATGGGAAACTTATCTTTAATAGTGGCCTTGTTGAGCTCCCTATAATCTAGACACATGCGCCATGATCCATCCTTCTTGTGCACCAATACTACTGGAGCAGAGAAAGAAATTTGACTAGGTTGAATTATATCAACCTCTAGCATTTCAACAACCATACGTTCAATTTCTCTCTTTTGGGCATAGGGATATTTGTACAGCCTGATGTTTGGAGGAACACTTCCTGGAATAAGATGAATAACATGATCATGATCACGAATAGGTGGGAGACCTTTGGGAGTCTCAAATACCCTGGAATGATTGTCCAAGACTTTTTAGAGATCTGGAGAAACAAATGATTTCGATGTGGAAACATCTAGCTAACATAATTGTACAATTACACCTCTTTGTTCCTTTTTTAGAAGCTTTGTCATACCGTTAGAGTTGATTATCTTTCCTAGCTTCCCTACAATACCCCTTAATTCAACTTCCTTTCCTTCCATAGAGAATTTCATGAAAGGTTCTTGAAAATTAAAAGCTATTGGACCCAAGGGTTGTAGCCATTGGACTCCTAGTACAACAT
Source organism: Pinus taeda (assembly GCA_000404065.3). NCBI lineage: Eukaryota > Viridiplantae > Streptophyta > Pinopsida > Pinales > Pinaceae > Pinus > Pinus taeda. The sequence goes on along the minus strand of APFE030763574.1, from coordinate 136,611 downwards.
CAACAACTCCCATTGGAATGGAAAGCATTGGGCTAGTCAATACATATTCTTCGATGGATAGCTTGATATTTTGGCACATTCCAGAGAAATTTATTGTTCTTCCATTTGCAACCATCACTTGACACTCTGGTGCTGGATATAGGAAGCAATTCAATTCTTTTTCTACCTTACAATGAATAAAATTGTGGGTACTTTCTGAATCAATCAACACTATTACCTTTTTCCTATTGATTTGTCCTTCTATCTTGATGGTTTGAGGAGTGGTAATTCCCGCCAATGCATTACAAGATATGGTCGGATTCATTTCTTCTAGGCTTTGTTCCTAGAGTATATCCTCTTCTTTTGACCTTTCTTGCTCATTTTATTTTTCCTCTTCACAACCTATGTAGAATAATTTCCTCTCATCACGGTTATGACCTTTAGTGTATTTGCTATCACAACTGTAACAAAGCCCTTTTTCTCTTTCTTCTTCCAATTGTTTTGGTGTCAACCTTATAGGTTGTGGAAGAGTAGTGGCAAAAACACTTCCATCCTTATAGTTATGAGTGGTATGCTTCCTCGTTGCCATAAGTTTGCTTTCCATTTTTCTTGCTAACCTGAATGCCTTCTCTAATGAATCAGGCTCCCAAAGGAGAACATCATGTTGGATATTATCTTTTAAAGTCCATATGAACACATCAATCCTATGCTCCTATGGAATATTTTTTACCCTTATGTTCAATTTTTGGAGCTCCTCAATGTGCTCCATTATTGAACCCTTTTGTTTGAGACTTATCAATTGGCTAGAAAAAGTGTTTCTTTTTGTATCCCCATAATGTTCTTTCAATTCTTCCGTAAAAATTTCCCAAGTGATAATTTGTTTACGAGAGCAAAGTCATTGATACCATACAAACTGGTTTGGTTCCAAATATAAAGTTGCGATGCCTACCTTTTGTGTGTTTTTCACATTATCGAGATCGCAAAATTGCTCCATTTATGATATCCATGTTGCGATATCATTGCCATCAAACTTCCTCATATCGATTTTTTGGAATATGGTGGGTCTTCGATCCAATGTTAGAGTCCATGAAATCATGATTAACATTTATTTTGTTCGCATCATGAGTTTCCTTTACTACCCTTTCACCATTAGTAAGTATTTCTTGTAGAAAATTTGTCAAATATTTCTTCAAACCTGCCATGTCTGTCTTCAAATCTGTCTTCAAATCTATCTTCAAATCATCCATCTTAGCTTCCATGCCATTGAACTTAGCTTCCACACCATTTATCTTAGATTCCAGGTGATTTATCTTAGATTCCACACGATTTATATTAGTTTTTGTTAGATTTTGTGAGAGTGACAGTTGTTGCGCTTGGTCTTGTAATTTTGATATATCATGTAGAATTTCTTCCTCTTGTTCATGAGTCATGCTAGTGCATTCAGGTTGCTTATTAGGTGTTTGAATTTTCTTTCCTCAGGGCATCTTTCTGATAATAATGCAATAGTATGCTGTCTGAATTTTTCAAAATATTTTTTCAAACCAAGCTTAAGAAAAAATTTAAAAAAATCTACACACCTTTTTTCACTTTGTAGGATCTCGATATTGCCTCTGATGTGTCTCTGTAATTTCAGATCATCCAGTTTTGAAATTGTAACCTATAGTATCCCTCTCTGTCCTCTTTCCAATGCCACTAGTCTGATCCAAATTGGATTCTACAAGGAAGAGTTATGCCAAATCTCCCACAAGGACCTGATTATAGACTAGTTCAGTAGAGTGAACTTGTACGACATTCCACATGTCCCTATTTCGACCTTTGGATTTGAAAAATATATAAAAGAAACTATATTCCATCCTCTTTCTTTAACTTCTTATGAAACTTCAATCCAATGCTCAGAGAGAAAGTTATGACGATGTTCCCCAGGTCACCTATTTGGAATGTAATTCAAGAGTCTGCAAAAAGACCAACTTCCTCAGATCATATCTCCACAAATATAGCACGAAATTCTCTGAAATTCAGACCTGAGGTTTAGTGTGATTTTGTCTCAAATGGCTTTTTTGCTTCTGAAACGTCGCATAAAAAAAGTTATAGCCAAAATGCCACGATGACCTATTTGGAGTACCGAAACCCTAGAATCCAAAGCTCTAATACCAAATGTTATGAAACCAGCTCACAAAAAGATAAGAAAGATAGATCAATGCCTTAGAATTCAACCTCTTCGAGGGGGAAACCTCCTCTACATTACACGAATGAATGATCCTTTGATGATTCAAATGGAAAAACCTCCTTTCTATATATAGGAGTTTAAGGAGTCACAATATAACCCAGCCGACCTAATAATAATAATATAAAGGCACAAAAATAACAATAGAGGGATTCTATGGGGCAGAATAATCACAATATGGGGATAATAGGGGCACAACAATATTAATAAAGGATAAAAATACAGTAGTAATGGGGTAATCACCACTATTATAGGGACCTATAATTCTATTAGATTGCCATAAAATGTTTAGTAGACAATACAATGATCCATGTACAATATTCAACAAAATAACCCAATAAAATTGAGAAATATGTTTCCAAGATCAATATCAGTGACAACTTTCCCTATTTGTGGTCAATTGCAATCAACTATAGTCAATGGTCAAATTTCAGTTAAAATTTCTAGTTGTAAGGAGGACGGTTTATGTGAGTGACTAAAGGGTTCTAGTCACTCCCTTGAGCCTACATGCTAGCAAATGTAGTAAAATTTATCCCTTTATGAGCCAACGAATGTAAACCAAAACCCTATAAACATATACAGGCTTTGGACCATGTAATTTCAGACTTTTATGAACTTAGTTTGTTGACCCACCCTCAAACCTGTCTCAACCAATCAATGAAGAAGAAAAGAAGAATATGCTTGGGGATGTCCAAATGAGCTTGAGGCTTGATCCAGGTGGATCTTCATATACAATGGCATGGAAAAAATCAAATTGAGCATAATAAAGTCAACTCAGGACCAGACTGGATATCTCATCTTCCTGATTCCAATGGTGCAAATGGTACTTCAATCTAAGCCCTAATGATGAAGTTATAACACAAAGAAGTATTATCGATCCTTAAGAAAATGAGGATTTTCGTTTGAAAATGAGTCTTAAGGCTTTAAGGCAAAATCACAATCAGAGGTTGCATAAAGGCAGACTTAAGCGAGGAGCATTTGAATCCCCGATGGGTGATCTCTGATCAGATCATATCAACAGAGCAGAGGAAATCACAATTGGAGGTCTTACATATGTATATTGGTAGTGGTAGGGTGCGATCAATGATTAATCGGATTGGTGGAACCAGTATCAGACACTTGGGGAGATATATGTGTGGGATGCCGACACGATCGGCCGACACTGATATCGGCAATCAGTGGTTGGTCATTCCTGATAACTATGATAGGAACACCCCCGATATGCTGATTTGCAACCTCAGTGTGGACCCGATATGGAAAATAAGCCTGATTTTATGTCTTTTGAAGTCTGGGTATATGGTTTTTGGGCGGATTTCATTGTTTTTTCGGGATTTTTGAAGTTTTATCATTTCAAATGATAGAAGGCCATTTAGAGAAGTGGTTGCGCTCACATATCATTCCATGCTACCAACCTCCATAGTTAACCAGGCAAGCTACAATTTAAATGGTATCCTATCCAAGAATCCATTATAGAAGAGGGTCGTTGGAAAGAGCGAGGGGAGGCAAATTTTGGTGGCAGCACATTGTTTCGCATGAGGCCAAGAGCACATATTAATTTGTTTTGGATAGTATACATACTCTAGCTCCTTTTATTGTTGCAGGAAGCTTTGGTAGTACATACCTCTCCATCACAGGGCATCCATTTGACAAGCCATCTTGCAGATTGGAGGTATAAGCCTCATATGTATAGTTTTATTAATGTAATTCTATTATTTCATGCCATTTAATAAGAAAGGCCTCCCCATTGTTGAGGTGGGCCTGGAACATAGTCTGAATTGGATGAACTCTGTTATGAAGCCTTGGTGTCCTCTTTTGTGCCTTTTATGTGTTTACTTATTCTTTTCTTATGTGCACCTGTTTGTGTTAAGCTGCAATTTTACATGTAATTCTTTTCTATACATCTGTAAGTGAAAACATCCTGGATCAACTGGTATTAGAGGAGGGATTTTTAGATGCAAATTGCATGTTTGTATGCTAACAAGAAGCATGCTTCAAAGAGGCGAAAGGAATTTAGATCCTTTCGATCCAGAGGCAGGGCGTGCACCTTGAAGAAGAAACATGGCTGAAGAGGAAGCTCATATTGAAGAGGAGCACAATTTCAAAAAGAATTTCTATTCAATGGTAGAAAATATCAGTCAGCTGGTTATAATATTGGAAAAAGAAAAAGAGAGGAATCCAAAAGGACAAGGTTTAGCAGATGGTAATGGTGGAGAAGAACCCCCTCCTTCTCCTTCTAGTAGTGAAGGTTCTTCTTCCCCTCACCACCATAATTAGAGAAATCCAAAGGATTCATCTAAGAATTTTTTTTTCAAATTAGATGTTATATTTGATCTTCCTGTGTTTAATGGTGAAAGTAGTACAAAAAATATTAACAATCAGATCAAGAAGGTTGAGGTTTACTACATGATTTAGTAAATCGTAGAGGATGAGGTGAAAATCGAACTGGCCTCTCTACGGCTAGGCATCATAGCTCTCATTAGGTGGAGAGCAAATTGCAGAGCAGTAAAAACGTGGGTAATCTCTTTTCCTCATGGTGTGATTTTACTTTTGCGTTAAAGGAAGAGTTTTACCCCTTAGGATACAAGTGGAAAGCTTTGATGAATTGGAAATATTTAAGGCAAGGCAAAGGGAAGGATGTTCATAGTTTTACAGAATAATTTTGGAAGAAAGCACTGAATTTGGGTATTGCACTTGGTACACCTAAAGTTGTAACTAAGTATATTGCCTCACTGCATAGTTATATTCGGAATTCATTATTGTTGTTTGAACCAAACACTATTGACATAGCTACTGTGAAAGTAATTCCTATTGAGAATAGGGGCAAGAATGTAAGAGAGGACCAGCCTAGAAAACCGCCGTTCAAACATCCCAATGGAAAATCCAAAGAAAAATGGAAAGGGAAGGAGAGGAAAATAGTAGTAGCGAAAGAGGGAGAGTTGCCTTATTGCAATCATTGCAAGAAAGAAGGCCATGATGGTGATCATTGTTGGAATAAGCACCTGGAAAGGCTTCCAAAGAAGTATGGAGGAAAAGGAAAGCAAAAAACAATGGCAGTAGCACAACAAGACCTTGGATCAGTTTCAAGAGATAAAGTGCTAGTCACAGTAGTGGGAACAAAAGGTACCCTTACACCTCTTGCTGATTCTAAATCACCTGGAAGCATCAGTTCTGTAGATCAATCCCTTTCGAATGATAGACAAAGAATTGAATTATTTCATATTAGATTTTTAGTAAATCACGCCAAAGTAGAAACTATGTTTGATAATAGGTCCCAAGAAAATTTAATTGTAGAATCCTTGGTAGAGAAGCTTGGATTAGAAACAAAACTGCACCCAAAGCCTTACCCGCTAGGATGGATACATGATAAAGATAAATTGAATGTAACCCAACAGTGCAAGATAAAATTTGTGATTGAGACTAAGCTAGTAGATGAAGTAGAAATGGATGTAATCCTATTGGACATCTGTGGCATCGTATTGGGGAGCCCCTACTTGTATGACAGAAAAGTTGTCTTTTTCTGCCATGAGAATAAATATCAAATCACCAAGGATTGGGTAGAATACATAGTGTGGGCTCATTAGAGTAAGATTAATGCCTGCCTCGTAAGCGCTGCGTAGATGAAACGGCTGGTGAATTCCAGTAAAAAATGCATGCTTATCATTATAATGGAGAAAGACGACAAAATTGTTGATGCATTCTAGGGCTACAGAAGCATAAACAGGAATTGATGGACTTAATTTCTGATTATAATGAACTGTTTCAGAAGCCGCAGGGACTACCTCCAAAGAGGGAAATCCAACATGAAATCTTCCTTTTGCATGATGCCCCTCTACTGAATATTGGCATCTATAGGATGTCGGTAGTTGAAATGGAGGAGGTCAAGTGGAAAGTGCAGGAATTACTAGATGAAGGCATAATCAGGCTTAGCTCCTCTCCATTTGGGTCACCGATTGTTCTATTGCCCAACAAGGATGACAACTAGAGGATGTGCATGGACTACCGCGCATTCAAAAAAACATCAATAAAAAATCGCTATCCCTTCCCACACATAGATGATTTATTGGATCAATTAAAAAATGATGTATATTCCACAAAGTTATATTTGCATAGTGGCTATCACCAGGTCTAAATTGTGGAGCAGGATGTGTGGAAAACTGATTTCAAAACCAAGAAAGGGTTGTTTGAATGGATGGTGATGCCATTCGGGCTTTGCAATGCTCTAGCCACCTTTATGCAGTTTATGAATACAATATTTCTGTCTCCCAGTATGAGTCTGTTCTTGTATATTTAGATGATATACTAGTTTTTAGCAAGAATTGCTTTGAACATGTGAGTCATGTAAAGAAAGTGCTTGACGTGCTCAAGAAGGAAAAAATCTTTGTAAAATTGTCAAAGTGTGAGTTCGGGAAAACCTCTTTGGGTTACCTAGGTCATATTGTTGGTCATGTTTAGTTAAAAATTGATCCCGCTAGAGTTGAAGCAATTTTAAACTGGCATAAGCCTACTACTGTAACTGAGGTCTATAGCTTTCTAGGTGTAGTCCAGTATTGGAGGAGATTTATTTCTAATTTCTCTGTTATTATAACACCTTTGCACATATTGACAAATGTGAAACAGGTCTTCCAATGCGGAGGAAGACAACAACAGTCCTTTGAAACATTGAAGGAAAAAATTAGCACTGCACTAGTCTTCACCTTAGCCAATCTCCAACAACCATTTGAGATTGAAACCAATGCTAGTGGGTATACCATGGGAGCTGTACTAATGCAGCAAAAGAAGTCGATTTGTTACCATTCTAAGAAGATTTCTCAAGTTGCGATAAACAATCCTGCCTATGACAAGGAGCTTTATGCCTTGGTGCAGAGTGTGAAAAAGTGGAAACACTACTTGATCAATAAGGAGACCATCATCCATACATATCATCAACCCTTGTGGTAAATTCAATCACAAACCAAGTTGCAGCAAACTCGTCATTTCAAGTGGATGGAATTTCTTCAACAATTTAATCTGGTAATAAAGTATAATAAGGGCACTAATAATAAAGTGGTTGATATGTTATCTCACCCTCCTATTTTTGCTTCTGTTATTTTGCATAATGCTTCGTTGTCTTTTTAAAGTTATGCTAAATAATATGATAACGATGATGACATTAAGGAGGTCTACGCAAAAATAACCCATGGTTCACAGGTGGACAACTATCACATGAAGGGGAAATTATTGTATCACCTTGGTAAATTGTGTATTCCCATAGGAGAAAGAGTGCATGTAATTCGATAGGCCGACACCTCTCTTATGTCTGGACACTTTGGTGTCAAAAAGACTTTATGTCATGTACAAATATTTTTTTTTTGCCTCATATGAAAAACATTGTGACTCACTACGTAAAGGGTTATGTGATGTGTTCTATTGCAGAGCCCTCTAATAGAAAACTTGGGCTCTACACACCAGTCCATATTCCGAGTCATCCATGGGAAAGTGTGTCAATGGACTTTGTAGGAGGTTTACCTCTGTTTAGGAAGAGTCACCACTATTTATATGTCGTCGTTGACCATTTCAACAAAATGTGTATTCTTATGCCTTGTAAAGAGCAAATTACTACAGAGCGGACTCCTTCTCTTTTCTTTCAGTATGTTTGGGACCACATTGGATTACCCACATCAATTGTGTCGGATCGAGACTCTCGCTTCCTTGTGGAGTTCTGGACCAGCTTGTAGAGGATCATGGACACTAAACAAAACATAAGCACACCATTTCACCCGCAGACTGACGGATAGACAGAGGTGGTTAACCATACCGTGGTACACTTAATACAAGGCTATTGTGGGAAACATCCCAAGTTATGGGATGGACATCTCCCTATATACAACATTCCTACAATCGATCAGTGCATTCATCGATGCAACGTTCACCATTCGAGATTTGTTTTGTTTTCCTACCAAAAGACCCTTCTGATATGGTCTTTGGAAGGGAGTATGGCTCAAGTGGACGTGATAAGGACAAAGCTAAGTAGTTCATTCAGTGAATCCAATCAATTCACCAAGCAGTGCAAGAGTAGTTTGAAAAAAATCAATCCCATTATAAGGTTCGACATGATAGACATCGAGTCGACCATCAATTCCAAGTGGGCGACAAGGTGTGGTTCAACATCAGCAAAGATAGGATGAAGGGAGAAGGAAAGAAGTTGTGGCGAATCCGGTAACGACCATTCACCATATTGGAAAATATTGGGAACATTTCCTTTCATCTTGACTTGCTGGTATATATGCAGATCTAGTCAGTAGGAATGTGGAGAACCTAAAGCTATATGAACCTCCTTTGATCATGGACGCTGATGAGGGGGGCACAGTTCCTATCATTGATGATTTTGCACCAGAATATCTCAATAAGTTGCCCAAAGACATCATCCTTGATGTAAGAACTAGGACTTCATGGCAAGGAGATGTAGAGCACCTTCGAGTTGGTTTCAAGGGAATGCATCCCATCAAGGATAGATGGCTAGAGAAAGAGAAAGTGAGGGAACAATTCCCTCACTTGCCAATTGACTAATGAAAAGATTTTGGTGGTCCAAAAGCTCGCCAATGGGGAGGATTGATCCAGTTGGATCTTCAAATACAATGGCATGGAAAAACTCAAAGTGAGCATAATGAAGTCAACTTAGGAACAAAGTGGAGATCTCATCTTCCTTATTCCAATGGTGCAAACGATGCTTCAATCTAAGGCTGGATGATGAAGTTATTGCATAAAGAAGGATTCTTGATCCTTAAGAAAATGAGGATTTTCCTTTGAAAATGGGTGTTAAGCCTTTAAGGCCAAATCGTAATCGGAGGTTGCAAAAAGGCAGAATTAAATGAGGAGGAGTGGAACCCTTGATCACCAATCTCCAATCAGATCGGATGGGTGGATCGGAGGGAATGACAATCGAAGGTATTACATATGTATATTGGCCCTGGCATGTTGCAATCGACGATTAATCTGATCGTTGGAACCAATATCAGACACACAAGGTGATATATGTGTGAGATTCCGATGCGACTGACCAACATCGATATCGGTGATGAGCGATCGGCTGTCGGTCATTCCCAATAACTAGGATAGGGACACCCTGATATGCCAATTTGAGACCTCATCTTGGACCTGATATGGAAAATAAACCTGATTTTATGTTTTTTGAAGTATGGGTATATGAATTTTGGGAATATTTTAGTGTTTTTTGAGATTTTTGAAGTTTTATTGTTTCAAATGATAGAAGGCCATTTAGAGAAGCAGTTGTGCCTACCAATTATTCCATGCTACCAACCTCCATAGTTAACTAGGCAAGCCCGATTTAAATGGGATCCTGTCTGAGAATCCATTATAAAAGAGGATCATTAGAAAGTGCGAGGGGAGGCAAATTTTGGTGGTAGCACACTGTTTTGCAGGAGGGCAAGAGCACATATTGATCTGTTTTGGACAATTTACATACTCCAACCAATTTTATTGCTGCAAGAAAATTTGGTGCTACATACTTCTCCATCTTAGGCATCCATTTCATAGGCCATCTTATAGATTGGATGTATAAGCCTCTTATGGAAATTTTTATCAAAGTAATTATGTTATTTCATGCCATTTAATAAGAAAGGCCTCCCAATTGTTGAGCTAGGCCCAGAGTCCTAGTTCGAATTGGATGAACTCTATTATCAAGCGTTGGTGTCCTCTTTTGTATATTTTATGTGTTTACTTCTTTTTTTATGTGCACCTTTTGTGTTAAGCTACAATTTTACATGTAATTCTTTTCTATACTTCTATAAGAGAAAAAATTTCCTCGATCAAGGTCACTTGTAGTTATAGGTTTCCAAAAGTAACCAATTTACCATTAGGGTCAACTTTTTCTAATGTGCATGTGCGGGCTTTTCTCCATAAGTAAATTTTCTCTTGTCCAAATTTGATTATCTTTATGTCAATTTTAGTATGGCTCTCGAAAAGAGGAATTCAATGCAATCATCATCTTCATCATATGATTTTTCCAAAGTAGAATTTGGCTCTAGTTTCTAATTTAAACCACCTTGGAATCCCTCCAGACCCATGTTGCTCAGTAGGGGCAACACTAATCCAGCTACATGAAAAAATTCAGAATCCCCAAGACTATATGATGGTTTAAATTAGATTTTCTTTTTATTGGTTTCCATGTTGATTTCTTAGCATTCAATTTATATTGGTAATAGCAAGCTAAATGCCTTAAGCCAAACATTTTGTAGTTTTCATATCCTTACACTTTGTCAATTTTAAATGTTGAAACAACGTCAGTTTTTTTGTTAATCGATGTCTCTAGTGACAAACCAAAGCATGTAATAATATTGTTTTCTTATAGATATTAGGAAATGAGAAATATTTGATTACAAAGAATGAAGTAAAAAAAGGTTCTATATTGAACAAAGAATTAATGTTTGTTGCAATACTTTTTTTTGAAATTGGTATAAGAGAGATGTATAAATTCTTATGTCATCAACATGTAATTTATAGCAACATTTACAAACATTTCAATACCAAAAAATTATTTCAATGTCCACTTTAAGTTATTATACAAACAAAAAAGTAACTAAAAACTAAATCAATTTATTTATTTATTATGTTACTAGATTATTTTTGCATGAAAATTAATTCTAAAAGTATTTAACATTACTAGAAGGTAATTAATTTAAGAAAATATTTTAATGAGACTTTCTTAAACCAAGTTATCCTTAAAAAGGAATAACATTGCAAAGTAAAATAAATGTTGAGATACATACCAACTATAGCCGGTTCTATATTTGAATGTATGAAACATAAGTAGTTCGCGACTACGCCAACACCTACAAAAACATACTAGATTATTATTAACATCATTATTATTAAAAACATACTAGAAGTTTGCACCTCTTGAGATCTCACCCCTCTTGACACTTGTATATCTACAACCATACTTTGATAAATGTATCATAATATTACCTATACAATCAAACTACCATACTATTGTCTTGACTTGTTACTCCGTCGACTTTGGTGCAATTGCTAGTCTATTGTAAAGTGGGGGTGAATATCCATGGTTAATATTCTTTTCATAATGTTACAAACTAGCAATTGCACCAAATGTTGCAAAGGAACATCGTAAGGAAATAACGTATGCAGAAAGAGGATAAATGAAGAGAGATGTGTTATTTTATAATTTCAGTGAGAGAAATAACATGGTGTTAAAAGTAAAGTGAACTCCCCTTTCTTTATCCTATTGATTTGCATTGCAATATGAAAATTGATGGAATTCTTAGTAGTTTGAACATTGTACTTGCAACATTAGTTTTTTTTATTCCCTTTGTCTAGAAAACATTAATATTTTTAGAAATTATGAGCATTTAGAATACTAATTATGGAAGCAAGAAGGGGTTGTAGATCACATAATACAAACTTTTATGCACTTATTTCCCACTAAAATATTGGAAAATGAGTTTGAACGAGAAAATCTCAAGGCCCAAACACAACCCCCTACTTATACCCAACCATAATATCCTTTTGGGCTATCTAGTTTTTTGATTTTTTACTCTAATATAACGTTATTTCTGTAAAATTCTCGGTGATACTTACAATCAATAGTCATCCCTAAATCATCTTTCACGCAAGTTGTTTGTATCATTATGCCCAAGTCTGTTTTTTTGAAGTCTCTTTTGTTGGTAGTCTGGTGTAATGGTTGTAACATTTATCTATCATTTTCTATTGCAATAGAGCCCATGGAAATTATATCAACAACAATGATTTTTTGTGACCTTAAATTCCTCCCTAATTAATTCTACAACAACTATACCTATGTTTACTTCAATTGCTTAATACCATTCCTTACTTTTGAAAACTGAATCTTTATGGTTTATATCTTCCTCAAGAGATGTGAATTAGCATAAATGATTATCTCTTACATATCAAATAGGAAGATATATGTAGGTCTTTTACATCCATCCTGATTAAATTTCTTTTTCTCTCTAATTGTCACATAGTAACAAACTCTTTTTGTTAATTTGTATGTTTTTTGGAATGTTTTCAGAATTTTTTTGGCATACAGCTCCATGTCTCATTTTATGATACTCACATAATATATATATATATATTATATATATATATATTATATATATATATATATATATATATATATATTATATATATATAGTATATATATATATATATATATATATATATTACCGACACACAAGGCTTTCGGTTTCCATGCATTGCCAAAATGATCACACTGTGCAGTTGACTTTTTATATTTGGCTTTTGGTTTCCATCCATTGTTAACATGATCACATTGTGTAATTGATTTTTTATTTCTAATGCTCTCGGATAGTTTTTGCGTCTTCTCAAACACTTCCATGCATTTTCCACATTTATTTTCACAAGGGGGCCTGGTCTTCCTTTCTTATGTTTCTAACATCCAAGCAAACCTTATAAACCAACTCTATTCTTTCTACTACCAATTGCAGAAATCGCTGATAGACCTTGTCTTGACTTTTTGAGTTTCTGTCCTTGTCCACTTGCACTTCTCATCACATTTTTTCGGAAAAGGATTTTTAGTTTATAGGTATATGCCTTTACCCTAGTAGATTTTTCTATAAGAGGAAACATTTCCTTTGAAACATGTATTATCTTATATACACAGTTATACATCATCTGTCTCCTAAATACTCATTGTTTTGGTCCTGTGTTAGTTTTGAAAGCATCCTCAACAATTAAATGATTGTTTTTTTCATGTTTTACTACCTCGCTAGAACTATATAAACTCCTTGACCTAATTGGGAATACACCATTTGAAGATATGTTCCTTATAGCCCATGCTCGAGTTTTCTGTAGAGGAGGAAATTAATAAACACCCCCAAAATAATTGTCTTGACTTGTTACTCCGTCCACTTTATCATCATGATTTCCATCTATTACTCTCTGAATATTTTTTACTGCTTTAATACGAAACATGATATCAAAATAGAATAATAATTATGTCCTATAAGGGAGATATGAGGAACATGATGGCACAACCTATAAGATTTGAACTCAAATGTCCATCCTACTATAAGGAGATGCATTTTCTCTTTTATGTAAGTTTGTTCCTTTACAATATTATCCAAATTAAGATTATATTTAAGGGTTGCTCAATTAAAATATTCAACATCAAAGGTTTCTCCTTTTACAGGAGGCTCATGTACTTCAGTTGATATGCATCCTAACTTGTTTAGCTGTACAAGTTTTCCATGAATGCCTAAATAAAATGACATGTCACTAGATATTCCTTTCCTAATTAAAGAGGCCATTACATCCTCTAATATAGTGCTTATATCCTTTAACAATAACCCATCAAATTCACAATATTCTTGGTCTTTCCAGTGTGCCTCCTTCGTGGGAGACTCAGAAAATATTTTCTTACTACAATTTGCTTCATTGGCTAGAACAAGAGGTGCATGTGTTTGTTCCTTTCCTGTCTCTTTGAATTCTATTTTATTATTTTCTGTGTTACTTGGGGTTCAATACAATCATCATCATCTAGAATACGACTATCCTGAAATGGCCATAAATTTCCTTTATTATAAGGATATTTTATTCTAAATCCACTTGCAAGATAAGAAACAACACCTACACTAAACTCTACAATAGAATTTAGATGTCTACAAAGAAATTCCCTCCACTAAACTATGAAATAGACTTCATATGTCTATAAAGAACTTCCGAAGGAAAACCCAACCACCAAGGGTTTTAAGTCAATCGATTTCTCTCAATATTTTCAAGCACTATTAAATTTCCACAAAACCTAGAAGCTTGAGAAGGTGGTTGAAAAATAATCCCAACTATTTCATTAAACGAATTTGATCATCATTTCTATAGTAGAAAATAAAACCCATAGAATATGTTGGAAATAGTTCCATATGTTTCATTAAGTGAATTTTATCGTGTCATTTATGGAGTATAAAAATAATCCAGTGCTTAATAAACACTAAAGTAATTAATTTTTACTAGCTTACTAATTTCCATATCTGCAAGAAATTAGTGGCAAAGGATCAACATTAGTAAATTAAAAATTTTGAAAATTTTATTTGGTATGGTCATTAAATGAAAAATTAAATGTTCAGAAAGCTTTTGTATTAGAAGCAATCAACATTCAAGCCACACAACTATATATTAAAAAAATTATTAAGCTACCATAAGGTGACAACAAAGTCACATATCTTCAGTTTACCACAATTGATTAGAAGAATATTTAAAGTCTTCAAGTCCCTAGAAAAAATAAACAAAGTAGATAGCTACATTCAGTGTCAATTTCCATAAAAAAATCTATAGGTCTCCTTGTATCTTATATTCGATAAATAGACGAAGAAAGAGCATAAACAAATATATCAAGTGCACAACTGGCATGGACAAAATGCTCCTTGTATGTTATCATCGATAAATAGATGAAGATAACACCTAATAAAATTTATCAGTGGCACACATGGCATGCATAATACACATAATTTAAAAACAGTAGAGAATGTGTAGGAATTTGTAGGGTAAGTTCCTCAGACACAACACCAAAGGACACCACTCAAAAATAGATCACAGATCAATACACTAGTATTGTTGACGTGGTTAAAACCATCAAAGAGGGAAAGATTCCAAGGCTTGAGCCAATGCAGACACTTCAGACAATTTATTAATAAAACAATGAAAATTTACATAAGCTTCTCTCATGAATGGTTTCCCTATAAATGACCCTCCATGCTCTTTAAGTAGAGATCATGGACCAATCAGGTGTTAAGCCATGAATCAAGTGTTGGTAATACCGAGGAGAGAATGAACCATCGAATCACTACATATAGTGACCATAGGATTGTAAGTTACAAAAGTACATAGTAATGAAATACACTTTACCTAACTCTACACTAAACCAAGTTATACTTAACTACTTCCTATTAGTCGGAATATCCTAACGTCCCCCTTTAAGAACAACTTGGGATAGGATTGAAGGATGTACAAATATGACACAATAGGAGAAGGAAGGAGGCATTAGAGCTTATCCCCTCTCAGAGACAACTTCCTGAACTCCAACCGTAAATCAAAGTTTAGTAAACTTCGCCTCTATGAGATCCTTTGTAAAGATGTCTTCAACTTGATCATCTATTGAACAATATTGCACTTCAAGAACATGGTCATGAATGACCTTTCTGATGAAGTGCATGTGCAGTTCAATGTGTTTGTTGCCCTGATGTTGGACTAGATATTTGCATAGTTGAATGCCACTTTTATTATCACACAAAAGTGTAGTTGGATGTTGCTTCTAAAAGCCAAACTTTGACAGGATCTGATGAAGCTAGAAAGCTTCCTTACTAGCTTCTATAGAACCACAATACTCTACTTCTGCTAAAGAAAGAGAAATGGCACTTTGTTTCTTGCAAACCCATGTAATAGGTATTGAACCAAGAGTGAACATATAACCTACAACAGACTTCCGATCATCAGGGTCACCAACCCAATCAGAATCAGTGAAACCAACCAATAGAGGAGATGCTTCTGCACTATAATGAATCCCAAACTGAACTGTACCTCGAACATAACAAAGTGTTCTTTTAGCTGCTTTCCAATGACTTTCATGTGTGTTTTGAATAAATCATGCAATAAGGTTAACAACGAAGGAAAGTTCAGGACGAGTATGGGTCAGATACAAAAGTGTTCCTACAAGTTGATGGTATAAGGTAGCGTCAACCTCCAAGGAAGTACACGTGACTGAAAGTTTGTTTCTAGTATGAAAGTGAGAAGGGGCTAACTTACAGTTTTCCATGTGAAAATGGTGTAGAAGATCACATGCATACATGGAATACGAGAGGGAAATACATTCCTTGTATTGCAAGACTTGAAGACCAAGAAAATAATGCAAATGTCCTAAGTTTGTCATTTCAAACTTCCTTTTAATGCTAGACATCACATGGTTTATAAGGTTGGGATCAATAACAGTAAGGATAAGATCATCAACATAAAGAACAATAATGATAAGAGACTTGCCCACTTTCTTGGTGTGGACACTATTATTAGAATGACACCTAGAAAATCCAATATCTAAAATAAAGCTATCCATCTTAGCATACCAAGCTCGAGGGGCTTGCTTGAGACCATAAAAGGATTTCTTAAGCCGACATACAAGGCTGGAGTCTATTTGTATAAATCTAGTAGGTTGTTCCATATAGATTTCTTCATGAAAGTCCCCATGCAAGAAGGTATATTTAACATCCATCTGATGGACTTCCCATTTGAAAGAGCTAGAAAGGGAAAGAACAGGGCAGATAGAGTTCATTTTGGCAACAGGGGAGAAGGCTTCAATATAGCCAATGCCTTCAACTTATGAAGAACCCTTAGCAACAAGATGAGCTTTATGTTTATCAATTTTTCCATCTAGTCCATACATGGTTGTGTAAACCCATTTACATCTAGCAAGTTTTTGTCCCTTTGGAAGGGGAACAAGGTCCCATGTATCATTTGCCAATAATGAACAATATTTTTCATCCATAGCTACGTCCCAATATGGATGGCCTGAAGCTTCTACAAAGGTGTTAGGATCATAATTAGCTAAAACTTGAGCTAGTAAATAAGAGGCTCTATCGAATTGAGAATGTGTATGTCATTGATCTATAGGATCACCGCCAAGAGCACCTCCTACATCCGAGTAGCACAGACCCATTTTGGAAGATGAGGAGCTAAAGGAGGATCCCGAGAAGGTGGGGTAGGATTTTCATCCTCATTGTCATCATCTGAAGAAGAAATATTTTTAGAAGTGGAAGGGATAGAGAGAGGTGGTACATCCACCGAACTAGGCTTGTAGGCCGATATATTTTCAGCTAACATTACATCTCTTCTAATGATAACATTTTTGGAATTAAGCGGAATAAGTCTATATCCTTTGACATCTTTAGAATATCCAACAAAAATACATTTTCACTCTTAGGTTCTAAAGCTTTATGTTTCTCATCTGGAATATGGGCCCATGCTTCACTTCCAAAAACACGAAAGTGACTTACATCTGGTTTAACTGAGCTCCATGATTCTCTTGGAGTGATATTCTTTAAATCCTTAGTAGGAGTGTGATTTATTATGTAATTTGCACAGTTAATTGATTCTGCCCAAAAATAAGACTAAGTCCTTTAGATTGAAGCATACAATTAGCCATTTCCTTTAAGGTGTGATTCTTCCTTTCAGCTACACCATTTTGTTGTGGAGTATATGGAAGCATATGCTACATTTGATTTTCATTCTCCATGAAAAAGTCAATGAATTTGTTGTTAAATTATTCTCCGCCATTATTAGATCTTAGCTTAAGAATTTGACGTCCAGATTGTTTTTTGACAAAGGCCTTAAGGGCCAAGAACATGTTAAATATTTCACTCTTGATTTTTAAGAAGTATACGCAAGTGCATCTGGAGAAATTGTCAATGAAAGTTAAGAAATACTTGTAGCCAGAGAATGAAACACTAGAAGTGGACCACATAAATCACTATGCAAAAGCTGTAAAGCGGCTCAGGAATTCCAAGAGGCATGTTTTTCAAAATTATCCATATGATGTTTTCCAAGTAAACATACGGAACAAGCACCATCTCTAAAAGTTACCATTGGAAGACCTATCACCATATTTTCATTACATAGATTCTGAAGGGAGCGATAGTTTAAGTGACCAAATTGCTCATGCCAAAGTTTTCTCACTTCATCATTATGAGAAACAAATACCGAGGGAAGATTCGATGACCCAATTTTTTTTAAACTTACACAACCTTATAGAGTCATCAACAATGCTAGTAGCTAAAATCTGTCTAGGATCCCTTAGGCCCTTAATTACGACATCCTGAAGTGAAAATTCAATGATTTTACCTTCACCTGAATGAGTTATCTGATATACAAATAGAATATTGTAGGATAAGGTTGAGACACATAGTACATCATTGAATTGACCAATGTCTATATGAACTGTTCCAGTCCTTACAACACTAAGAGATCTACCATCACCAACATATATATTTTTGGTGTTACAATCATTTAAAGAAGAAAAAATGGCTTCGTTTTTGGCCATGTGGTAACAAACTCGAGAATCAATGAGCGACTCATGAGAATGAGAAGAATAAGATACATTCAGTGAACATCCAAACCAAGATGCTTAACAACAACATACAAAAATTGTTATTCCTGAAGATGAAGTTCAAGTTGTTGAGTGCTCCAAATGGATGTTATGCTTCTTCATCATTGCTTCTAAGGCTTCCATCTTCTTAAAGAATTTGGATTCTAAGTGGCCATCTCGATTACAAAAGTGGAAATGTCTGTCAGTATTCTTCCCTTTGTTTTTATTTGCCTTATTATTTTATTGAAATGATTTTTCATTTTGAGACTGAAATGGGTTAGGATGCTTATCTCGTTTAAGACCATTCTTTTTAGGATATAACTTCTTAGGATTCTTTAAATTTTGTTGTTGTTCGGTGGCTAAGGCTTTCTTAGAAGAGCTTCCAAGATTAAGAAGACCAAGATGTAAGAGTTTTTCTTGTTCTCTTATTAAAGAATCACAAAAAACATCAAAGGAAGGGGATTTGTAGTATTGTCCTTGAGAAATGAAGGCTTCTCTTATAGAATAGAAGGTGGAAATGAGCACAAAGTAGGCTGGTCCCAACTTAGTAGGAATGGAATAGATAAGGTTACCGTCTTCTTTGTTAACCTTAACACCTTCCAAGAGAAGTCTAAGGGTCTTGAACTTGGAAAAAAATCTTCAATGGAAGAAAAATTATTGGGGTCCAATGTAAGCAGCTCATTTTTTAGTTGTTGTACTCTAAGTTCATTTTTAATTCCAGAAACATTAGTGATATGTTTTATTACTTCATTAGGAGTATCATGTTTTGCAATATGGAATGTAAGGTATGCAGAAATAGACATCCATATCAACCCATGTGTTTGATCTCACCGATTTTCCCATTTGGCTACCTTATCTTCATCTTTCGATTTGGTTTCTCAACATAAGGCTATTCTCTAAACACCTCTACTGCTAAGTAAATCCACAATGTAGGACCACCATTGGAAGTTGTTGGTGCTGCCAAGAATAACTTGGCATGGAATTTCCATTTTAACAGAAACTAAAGCTATAGATGTTGAAACTATGTGTTCCAATGGAAAGATATCAAAAAATTAGGCCGATTAAAAAAGAATGGCTCTGAAAATGGTTTTCGGATGAAGAAGTTATGGCTTTTTGAAGAAAAGTTGTTGAATATGCTGAAAAAGTGCATGAATGTGCAGAAATGAATGATAATATTATATTTAAAAAAAATTCCCCATTTCCAAACTTAATCTAATTAGCTTAACAAAAATAAAAACTTTAACTCAAGACCTCCATTCTCATAAAGTAGCTTTGGACCAAGTGAGCTATATTAAAAGGTTAGTAATTTTCAGAAAAGAGAAAGGGTTTTTTTTAGTCACCGAATCTTTGGGGTGCGTTATTACATGAGAAAGCTCTTTTTTCCCTACAAAACAAAAAACATGAAGCCCAACACCGACATACAAAAAAAACAAACCTTATAGGTTGAAGTTACCTTTAGCCGAAAACAAAATATTTTCCTCAATGTTCCTAATTTTCTCAGATGACACTAAGGCGCAGTGGAAAAGAACATACGCATGAGAAAAATCCTTCCTTTTAGTTTCTAATTTTCCCAGATCACACAGAGTCATGGGGAAAGGAACATACACAGAAATGAAAGGTATAGATCTGACAAAAAAATGAAAGAGCTAAATACACTGAAACAAATAGAGAGAACATAACTAAAAACTACAAATAAACATTGTATACCTCGAGATCTTAAAAATGACATAGCTAGGGCTACCGAAAACATTTTCATGTCAAACGAAACAGGTTCCTCACTGGAACAAATTCTCCTAACACAATAGAGCAGTCCTCTCAGCCCAAAAGTAGTCAGTAACAATAAATCTAGGAAATGACAGCCACATGCAGTTCTATTGGCTTCAAATTTGGATCACCAATAGATGCGACCCTCAAATAGCTCTGATACCATGTAGGAATTTTCAAGGTAAGTTCCTGATACAAAAAACTAAAGGACACAGCTCACAAACAGATCAAAGATCAATACACTCGTATTGTTGATGTGTTTAATACCCTCAAACAGCGAAACAGTCCAGGGCCTGAGCCAACACTACCACTTCAGGCAACTTATTAATAAAAGAATAGAAATTTACATAAGCTTCTCTCATGAACAGATTTCCTATAAATGACCCTCCATGCTCTTTAAATAGAGATCATGGACCAATAAGGTGTCAGGCCATGGATCAAGTGTCGGTAATACCAAGGAGAGAATTAACCGTTGGATCACTACATATCATGACCATTGGATTGTAAGTTACAAAAGTACATAGTAAAGAAGAAAAATTTAGCTAACTCTACACTAGACCAAGTTATATTTAACTATTTCCTATATGTTGAAATATCCTAATAGAATGTAAGCGAAAAAATAAGGCACTTGTACCTATCGAGAACCCAATGACCGTGAAGGTATTTAACACCCTCAAAAAGATGCAACATCAAACATTTAACTTCGCTCTAGCTGAAAGACTTTCTCACTGTTTCCATTAGTCCTTTTAGATCATGCTCCATGTATTTCATCACCATAAAAATGCTTTCCAAGTTTCTTCCTTCCACTACTTCCGTTACATCAACAACCAATGAGTGATGGAATGATAGAAATACATTTATCTCCCTTCGATGAGTCATCTAAAATCCATCTCTCTCTTCTTCGATTTCTACCTTTCTTAGAGTGAGTATCTCCCTAGTTTTCTTATTCTCGGATCTGTAGACAAATCCATATGTTCCTTCATCTATCTTGGTAGGTCTCTCAAATTCATCAATAATTATACAATATTGTATCATATCAATCATTCGTTGTGCGATTGGAAACTCAAGTTGAATTGAGGTCTTGGGCTCATCATGAGACTTCGATTTAGGTGCTTGTATAATATTACCATCTTCTCTATTGTTTCCAACTCTCATTGATTCAATTCCAAGTCATATTTCTCATCTCTTCTTACATCATATTTCCCCGAGACACCACAAATACCTTAACTTGCATCATCCTTGAATCTTTTTTATTTTCCTCTTGCACCCTTTGATATCTTTCCCACATATTCTGCTAGTTCAAGAAAAATACTCTAACCACTACCATGATTAATGTGGCTGCACTCTGAAGAGTACCTCCCCACTCACTATCCATGTTGGCTGAGTGTCTCTCCCATTTCTTTGTGCCCTCATTCTAAGAACTTGCATCTCTAGGATAGTTATATTCATCTACCTAGTGAGAAGCTTAAATGTAGCAAGGTTGTAAAGGCTCTTCCTCATCTTGAAGCGTCAAAATTTCAAGCAGATTTCCAAGTTCCCTCTCATCCTTTGATGACATAGATGGAAGTTCCTCCATTGGAAAAATGTCCTCTTCTTTTCCATGAATTCCATTGCCTTTAGAGTGAGGAGTTGGGAGTTTTTCCCAGAGTGGAGAAACATAATATTTACACCCTTGATGTGTGAGGAAAGGGATAGGTCATTTTGATCCAGACGCATGTGAGTTCCTGCTTTCGAAGTCACTTCGAGAAATCTAGTTAAAGAAAATGGATTTTTCATACACCAAGGATTTTGGTTTCCATTCATTGTCAACATGATCACATTATGATGTTGATTTTTCTTTTCTAGGGCTATCGGACAATTTTTGCATTTTATCAACCACTTCCTTGAATTTTAAACATTTATTTTCACAATGGGGCATGTTATTTCTTTCTTACGTTTCTAACCTTCAAGAAAATCTTGTAAAACAACTTTATTATTTCTACTACTAATTGCATAAATTGTTAATAGACATTGTATTAACTTTTTGAGTTTTGGTCTTTGTTCACTTAGACTTATCATCATATTTTTCTAGAAAAAACTCTTTGATTGAAAGGTATATTCCTTTACCTCAGTATATTTTTCTATATGAGGAAACGTTTTCTCTGAAAAATGTATCCTCTTATTTACATGGTTATGCATCTTCTATCTCCTAAATACCTATTGCTTTAGTCTTGTGTCAGTTTTTGAAACATCCTCGTCAATTCCATTATTGTTGTTTTCATGTTTTACTACTTCCCTAGAACTAGAAACTCTCCTTGACCTCTTTTGACATACAAAATTTGAAGTCATGTTTCTTACAGCCCATGCCCAAGTTTTCTGCAGAGGAGGAAATGAGGAAACACTCCAAAAATAATTTTCTTAACATGTTATCCCCTCCACATTATCATCATCATTTCCATCTATTACTCCCTGAATGTTTTGTTCCTACTTCGATGCCAAATGTGCCTATAAAAGAGAATAATAATTTTGATTTGTAGGGGAGATATAATGAATATCATGACATTCCCTGTGAGATTTGAACTCAAATATCCAGCTTACAATAAGCAGATGCATTTTCGCTCTTATGCAATGTTGTTTCTTTATAGACTTGTCCAAGTTAAGATTATAGCTAATGGTTTCTCAAGGAAAATATTCAACATCAAAGGTTTCTTCTTTTGTAGAAGACTCCCATGATTCATCTTATATGCACCCTAACATGTTCACCTATACAAGTTTTCCATGAATTCCTATATAAAGTGACATGTCACTAGATATTTCTTTCCTCGCTGAACATGCCATTGTATCCTCCAATCCACTGATAGACCCTTCAATATACCCATAAAATTTACAATCTTCTTGGCCTTTTGAGTCTGTCTCCTTGGTTGGAGACTCAGACATAATTTTCTCAATGCAATCTGCTTCATTGGCTAGAACAAGGGGTAATTGTTCTTGTTCTTTTTCTGGCACTTTGAATGTCATTAATTTTTTTTGTGTTAACTGGGGTTCAATATCATCATCATCATCATCTAGAATATGACTATCCCGAAGTGGCCATATATTTCCTTTCCTATAAGGTGTTTTTCTTCTAAATCCACCAGCAAGATATGAAAAAATACCTCCACTAAACTTTGCAATAATCTTTAGATGTCTACAAAGAACTTCCCCCACTAACCATGCAATAGTCTTCACATGTCTACAAATAAATTCCCACACTAAAGCTTATCACCAAGGCTTTTATGTCAATCAATTTCTCTCAATAGTTCCAACCATTATTGAATTTTTGCAAAACCTAGAAGCTTTAGAAGGTGGTTGAAAAATAATCCCAACTATTTCGTTAAATGAATTTGATCATCATTTCTGAAGTAGAAAATAAAACTATAAGATGTTGGAAATAATTCCATCTATTTCATTGAATGAATTTAATCACATCATTTATGTGGTATAAAAAGAATCTAGAGAAGGAGCATCACCATATCCCTTTCCTTTCTCAAAGGATTTAAATTTACAGTCCCTTTTCAAGTGCCCTTGCTTTCCACATTTCCAACACATATTTATAGGTTTTCCTAGATATTTAGAAGTTCCTATAGATTTAGATCTCCCACTCAAGGACTTATTTTTGTTTCTACTGTGGGATCATTCGCATATAGACAAGGCATCACCATTCTGGCCCTCCATATTTTCCCATCTCATCTGCTCCAATAGTAAGGATGAGACTATTTCACACAACTGCAAGGCAATTGCATTGCTACCTATTGCAACAACCAGACTATCCCACAGATTTGGTAGAGAAAACAACAAATTGATGCACTTATCTTCATCTAAAATTTTAATATCAACAAATAATAACTATACTACCACAATATTAGATGCATTTAGATTCTCTTTCATCGAGTCTCCATCTTTTATCCTGAGTTAATAAAGCTCTTTCTATAGGAAAGTTTATAAACTAGAGACTTAGATTGGTACAATGTCCCTAAATTTTCCCACAAAGACTTTGTTTAAGCTTCCCTTAATACATTAAGTAATATTTAATCTGAGATACACAATCATATTATGCTCTTTGTCTTCCAATCTAAATTTTCCCACTCTTCAACTAACATTTTTTTTTGGTTTAGTATTGGGGTCGACTGTGATCCACTAATCATTATCTACTAGTAGATCCTCCATCTTGAGTTTCCACAAGTCAAAACTTTGACCATTAAATTTCTCGATCTTTTTATCTTTCCATTGCTTGCTATCTTCTTTAACCACAAGAAATGATCTCATGAATCTCCCATTGAACAGGGTCTACCACAAGCCTGAGCACAAAACCCCTCAACAAGAAGGGCGTCCCCTTGGAGCCAAAACAACTCGCATATGAAATGTTGGCTTTAACATTGTACATAAATTCCATGCATGAAAATTAAAAAAAAAATAAAAATAAACAATGGACAGAGCATAAAACATAAAACAAGTATACACAAAGATTTTCCCCTAGATCACAAAACTAGGACTACGAGATTGATTTTCATTATGTTCCTTTCAATGTTAAAATACATATATATACATGTCAAAGCATTCGTAAACCCCAATACATTAACCTTGAATTAGAACATAACCATAGTTCCCCTGACCGAATCTACAGAATACCATGGATAGAAAACCAACATGCCCAAAACCATTTGAGAAATCCATGCAAAAAAACATATATAGGTCAACCCACATAATATAGTACCTAATTTTTTTTTCCCATGGCACTACCCCATGCAAGGGGGCTACGGCCCCCTCAAATTGTGGGGAAACCACCACCCTTATGACCCCCAAGCAGTGCCTAACGCAAGGTGCAACATATAGGGCTACCACCCCACCAGGCATGTGGTAGTCATGGAAATAATATAGCACAACCCAACAGAGACATAACCAATAATTTGACGTTGATCATGCTCATAACTTTTTTATTTTCCTCTTCCAGCCTATGATCTCTCTCCCATGTATTCTCTTGGTTCAGGAGAAATACTCTGAAAATTCCCATTCTGAATGTCATTGCAAAATGAAATGTACCTCCCCTCCTCATTGTTCATGCTGGTTGAATGTCTCTTCCATTTATTTGTACTCTCATTCTCAGGCCTTGCTTCTGGGAGAGTTATATTCATCTACTCAGTGAGAAGCTAAAATGTAGTGAGGTTGCAAAGGCTCTTCCTCATCTTCAAGATTTGAACTATGAGGAAGTAGTCCATGTGCCCGCTTAGCCTATGACAATGTAGATTGAAGTTCTTACATTGGAAAAAATTCTCTTCTTTCACATCACTTCCATTGTCTCCAAAGTGAGGAGCTCGGATTTCGACCAGAATGGAGAAACACAACCTTCACGCCCTTGATGTGTGAAGGAAGGGGTCAGTCATTTCAATCCAGACTCATGTGAGTTTGTTCCTGTAGAGTTTCTTAGAGAAATATGGTTAAAGACACTAGATTTTCCATGCACCAAGGATTTTGGTTTCCATCTATTATCAAGATGATCACATTGTGCAATTGATTTTTTATTGCTGGGGCTCTCAAACAATTTGTGCATCTTGTAAACCACTTCCACGTGTTGTGAACATTTCTTTTCATAATGGGGAATGGTCTTCCTTTCTTATCTTTCTAATTACCTTCAAGAAAATCTTATAAACCAAATTTATGCTTTCTACTACCAATTACATAAATTGATAATAGACCTTGCCTTGACTTTTTGAGTTCGGGTCCTTGTGCACATTCACTTATCATCACATTTTTCTAGCAAAAGCTCTCTAATTCAAACGTATATTCCTTTATCCAAGTATATTTTTATGTAAGAGGAAATCTTTCCTCTTAAACATGTATCCTCTTATTGACATAATTATGCATCTGTTGTCTCCTAAATACTCGTTACTTTAGTCCCGTGTTAGTTTTGAAAGCATCCTCAATAATTTAATTATCATTGTTTTCATTCTTTACTACTCCCTTAGAACTATAGAATCTCCTTGTCCTCTTTGGACATACAAAATTTGAAAACATGTTTCTTGGAGCCCATGCCCAAGTTTTCTGCAAAGGAGGAAATGAAGAAACACCATCAAAATAATTTTCTTGACTTGTTATCCCCTACACATTATTGCCATGATTTCCATATATTACTCCCTGAATTTCTTTTCCTTCTTCAATGTCAAATATGCTTATAAAAGAGAATAATAATTCTAACTCGTAGGGACATATAACAAACAACATGACACCCCCTATGTGATTTGAACTCGAATCTTCATCGTACATTAAGGAGATGCATTTTTTTCTTTTATGAAAGGTTGTTTCTTTATAGAATTTTCCAAATTAATATTATAGTTAAGGGTTTCTCGAGGAAAATATTCAACATCAAATGTTTCTCATTTTGCATGAGACTCCAATGATTCATATCATATGCACCCTAACCTATTCAGTTGTACAATTTTTCCATGAATCCGTAAATAGAGTGACATGTCACTAGATATTTATTTCCTCATTGAAGAAGTCATTGCATCCTCCAATCCACTTGCTAGATCCTTCAATAATACCCCATCAAATTCACAATCTTCTTGGTCTTGCTATTTTTCCTACTTGGTTGGATACTTGGACATAATTTTCTCAATACAATGTGCTTCATTGCCTAGAACACGGGGCACCTGTGCTTGTTCTTTCCCTAGATCTTTGAATGTAATTACTATCCTTTTTTTTGTGTTAACTAGGGTCTAATATCATCATCATCCTCTAGAATATGATTATCCTAAAGTTTCCACAAGTTTACTTTCTTATATGGAGCTTTTTTTCTAAATCTACCAGCAAGATAGGAGAAAAGGCCTCCACTAAAATCTCCAATAGACTTGAGACATCTACAAATAACTTCCCTACAATGAACTATGAAATTATTTTCATTATTACCATCCTATATCCATCTTAATCCTGGATCCATCAAGTGTCGAGAGGGATCAAATATCTGGAGGTGAAAACCTTTTTTATTGTAAAATTTGAGGAAAGGTTTTCATCTGGAGATATTTGATCAATCTCGTCACCTGATAGATTTGAGTTTAAGATGGATCTAGGATGGTTATATAATACTATATAATATCTATATTTATATCTATGTGTCTCTTTCTTATTCCCTCTCTCTATTTCACCCCCAAAACATACACACTTTCTCTCTCTTTGTATCTATATATCTCCCTCTCCCTTAGTCTTTCCCCCCGCCTTTCTCCCTTTGTGTCTTTCTTCTTGCCTCACCCTCTCTCCCATTCATCCTCCTTATCTCTTTCATTCCCTCTCTTGATTCTTCTATCTCTTCCTTCCTATGTCTCCCTTTCTCTGCCCCTTCCCTCTATCTATCCCTCATCACCCACTTTATCTCTTCCCTCCAAGTTTGTCACTTTCTTCCTCTCTCTCCTCTCTCTCCCCTCCATCTTTGTGTCTCCCTCCCTTTCTATCTTCCCATTGTCCCCCTATCTCTTAAATTTGGTCCATTGTATTTTGTTTATACCTCAACCGGTTGTAAAATCTTAAACTTATATCTTGGATTAATAATTTTATATATAAATTTCACATATTTTATATATAAAAGTATTCATAGTTTTTATTTTACTAAAAGGTTGATTTAATTTAAATGAGAATATTTTTAGTAGTCATGACTATAAAGGGTTTAAATATATCTCAAAAAATTTTAGAACCTTTTTTGTTTTAGATTCAATTAAAAAAAATGTCATAAATTTAAATTAAAATAAAATATTTCATAGAATATTGTGATTGGGAAATAAGTTATCATTTTTAGGTGCGTGTGTTATTGTAATAAGGCCTATTTACAAGTTAATAATATCCATGATAAAGAGAGGGAAAATATGTATGGTTACAAATCCTGTGATATTGTAATAAAATATTTTGATTGAAAAATGCATCCTCTTATTTACATGGTTATGCATCTTATATCTCCTAAATACTTGTTGCTTTAGTCTTGTGCCAGTTTTTAAAACATCCTCGTCAATTCCATTATTGTTGTTTTCATGTTTTACTACTACCCTATAACTATAGACTCTCCTTGACCTCTTTGGACATACAAAATTTGAAGTCATGTTTCTCACATCCCATGCCCGAGTTTTTTTGTAGACGAGGAAATGAAGAAACACCCCCAAAAGCATTTTCTTAACATGTTATCCCCTCCACATTATCATCATGATTTCCATCTATTACTCCCTAAATGTTTTGTTGCTTCTTCGATGCCAAATGTGCCTGTAAAAGAGAATAATAATTTTGACTTGTTGGGGAGTTATAATGAACATCATGACATCCCCTGCGAGATTTGAACTCAAATATCCATCTTACAGTAAGGAGATGCATTTTTTCTCTTATGCAATGTTGTTTCTTTACAATCTTGTCCAAATTAAGATTATAGTTAAGGGTTTCTCGATGAAAATATTCAACATCAAAGGTTTCTTCTTTTGCAAAAGACTCCCATGATTCATCTTATAGGCACCCTAACATGTTCACCTATACAAGTTTCCATGAATTCCTATACAAAGTGACATGTCACTAGATATTTCTTTCCTCCTTGAATATGCCATTGTATCCTCCAATCCACTGATAGATCCTTCAATATACCTATCAAATTTACAATCTTCTTGGTCTTCTGAGTCTGTCTCCTTTCTTGGAGACTCAGACATAATTTGCTCAATACAATCTCCTTCATTGGCTAGAACAAGGGGTAACTGTTGTTGTTCTTGTTTTGGCACTTTGAATGTCATTATTTTTTTTTTTGTGTTAATTGGGGTTCAATATCATCATCATCATCATCTAGAATATGACTATCCCGAAGTGGCCATATATTTCCTTTCTTATAAGGAGTTTTTCTTCTAAATCCACCAGCAAGATATGAAAAAATGCCTCCACTAAACTTTGCAATAAATTTCAGATGTCTACAAAGAACTTCCCCCACTAAACTATGCAATAGACTTCAGATGTCTACAAATAAATTCCCAAAGTAAACGTAGCCACCAAGGCTTTTATGTCAATCAATTTCTCTCAATATTTTCAACCATTATTGAATTTTTGCAAAACCTAGAAGCTTTGGATGGTGGTTGAAAAATAATCCCAACTATTTCATTAAATGAATTTGATCATCATTTTTGGAGTAGAAAAGAAAACCCATATAAGATGTTGGAAATAATTCCATCTATTTCATTGAATGAATTTCATCGCATCATTTATTTAGTACAAAAAGAATCTAGAGAAGGAGCATCATCATATCCCTTTCCTTTCTCAATGGATTTAGATTTACAGTGCCTTTTCAAGTGCCCTTGCTTTCCACATTTCCAACACATCTTTATATGTTTTCCTAGATATTTAGAAGTCCCTATAGATTTACATCTCCCACTCGAAGACTTATTTTTTTTTCTAGTGTGGGACCATCCTCATATAGACAAGGCATTACCATTCTGACCCTCCATATTTTCCCATCTCATCTACTCCAATAGTAAGGATGAGACTATTTCACCAAACTGCAAGGCAATTGCATTTCTACCTATTGCAACAACTAGACTATCCCACGAATTTGGTAGAGAAAACAACAAAATGATGCACTTATCTTCATCTAAAATTTTAATATCAACAAATAATAATTATATTCCCACAATATTAAATTCATTCAGATTCTCTTTCATCGAGTCTCCATCTTTTATCCTAAGTTTATAAAGGTTTTTCTGCAGGAAAGTTTATGAACCAGATACTTAGATTGGTACAATATCCCTAAATTGTCCCAAAAAGCCTTCACTGAAGCTTCCCCTGATACATTAAGAAATACTGAATCTGAGATACACAATCGTATTGTGTTCTTTGCCTTCTAATCCAGATTTTCCCACTCTAACATTTTTTTTGGTTTATTACACAGATCAACTGTGATCCACTAATCATTATCTACTAGTAGATCCTCCATCTTCAGTTTCCACAAGTCAAAACTTTGACCATTAAATTTCTCAATCTTTATCTTTCCATTTCTCGCTATCTCGTTTAACCACAAGAATAAATCCCGCGAATCTCCCAATGAACAGGGTCTTCCACAAGCCTGAACACAAAACCCCTCAACAATAAGGGCGTCCCCTTCGATCCAAAACAACTCGCATATGAAATGTTGGCTTTAAAATTTTACATAAATTACCTGGATGAAAAAAAATAAAAATAAAAAATAAACAATGGAGAGAGCATAAAACAGAAAACAGGTATACACCGAGATTTCCCCTAGATCACAAAACCGGGACTACGAGATTGATTTTCATTATGTTCCTTTCAATGTTAAAACATGTATATATACATGTCAAATAATCCATAAAACCCAATCCATTAACCTTGAATTAAAACATAACCATAGTTCCCCTGATTGAATCTACAAAATATCATGGATAGAAAACCAACATGCCCAAAACCATGTGAGAAATCCATGCAAAAAAACATATATAGGTCAACCCACCTAATATAGTACCTAATTTGTTTTTTCCCATGGCGCTGCCGCATGCAAAGGGGGTTACGGCCCCCTCAAATTGGGGGGAATCCACCACCCTTATGACCCCTTGGCAGTGCCTAGTGTAACGTGCAATGTATAGACAGGGCTACCCACCCCACCAGGCATGGGGTAGTCATGGAAAGAATATAACACAACACAAAGACACCACCAATACTTTGACCTCCATCATTCTCATAACTTTTTGATTTTCCTCTTCCACCCTTTGATCTCTCTCCCACGTATTCTCTTGTTTCAAGAGAAATACTCTGAACATTACCATTCTGAATGTCATTAAAAAATGAAGCGTACCTCCCCTCCTCATTGCTCATGCTGGTTGAATGTCCCTTCCATTTATTTGTACTCTCATTCTCAGGCCTTGCTTCTCTGGGAGAGTTATATTCATCTACTGAGTGAGAAGCTAAAATGTAGTGCGGTTGCAAAGGCTCTTCCTCATATTCAAGATTTTCAATATGAGGAAGTAGTCTAGGTGCCCTCTTTGTCTATGAAAACGTAGATTGAAGTTCTTACATTTGAAAAATACGCTCTTCCTTCACATCACTTCGATTGTCTCCAAAGTGAGGAGCTCGGAGTTCGACCAAGAATGGTGAAACACAACCTTCACATCCTTGATGTGTGAAGGAAGGGGTCAGTCATTTCGATCCAGACACGTGTGAGTTTGTTCCTATAGAGCTGCTTAGAGAAATATGGTTAAAGACACTAGATTTTCCATGCACCAAGGATTTTGGTTTCCAACTGTTGTCAAGATGATCACATTGTGCAATTGATTTTTTATTTGTAGGGCTCTCAAACAATTTGTGCATCTTGTCAACCACTTCCATGTATTGTGAACATTTCTTTTCATAAGGGGGAATGGTATTCCTTTCTTATCTTTCTAATTACCTTCAATAAAATCTTATAAACCAACTTTATGCTTTCTACTACCAATTGCAGAAATTGATAATAGACCTTGCCTTGACTTTTTGAGTTTTGTTCCTTCTACACTTTCACTTATCATCACATTTTTCTAGCAAAATCTCTCTAATTCAAGGGTATATTCCTTTATCCTAGTATATTTTTCTGTGAGACGAAACCTTTCCTCTTAAACAGGTATCCTCTTATTGACACAATTATGCATCTATTGTCTCTTAAATACTCGTTTCTTTAGTCTTGTGTTAGTTTTGAAAGCATCCTCAACAATTTCATTATCATTGTTTTCATTTTTTACTACTCCATTAAAACTATAGACTCTCCTTGTCTTCTATGGACATACAAAATTTGAAAACATGTTTCTTGGAGATCATGCCCAAGTTTTCTGTAGAGGAGGAAATGAAGAAACACCATCAAAATAATTTTCTTGACTTGTTATCCCCTACACATTATTGCCATGATTTCCATATATTACTCACTGAATTTCTTTTCCTGCTTCAATGCCAAACATGCTTATAAAAGAGAATAATAATTCTAACCTGTAGGAGAGATATAACGAACAACATGACACCCCCTATGAGATTTGAACTCAAATCTTCATTGTACATTAAGGAGATGCATTTTGTTCTTTTATGAAAGGTTGTTTCTTTACAGACTTATCCAAATTAAGATTATAGTTAAGGGTTGCTAGAGGTAAATATTCAACATCAAAGGTTTCTCATTTTGCATGAGACTCCAGTGATTCATCTCATATGCACCCTAAGCTATTCAGCTGTACAACTTTTCCATGAATCTGTAAATAAAGTGACATGTCACTAGATATTTATTTCCTCATTGAAGAGGTCGTTGCATTCTCCAATCCACTTTATAGATCCTTCAATAATACCCCATCAAATTCACAATCTTCTTGGTCTTTCTAGTTTTCCTACTTGGTTGGATACTAGCACATAATTTTCTCAATACAATGTGCTTCATTGCCTAGAACAAGGGGTACCCATGCTTGTTCTTTCCCTGAATCTTTGAATGTAATTACTATCCTTTTCTTTGTGTTAACTAGGGTTTAATATCATCATCATCATCTAGAATATGATTATCCTGAAGTTTCCATAATTTTACTTTCTTATATGGAGCTTTTTTTTCTAAATCTACCAGCAAGATAGGAGAAAAGGCCTCCACTAAGCTCTGCAATAGACTTGAGACGTCTACAAATAACTTCCCTCCATTGAACTATGAAATTATTTTCATTATTACCAACCTATATCCATCTTAACCTTGGATTGATCAAGTGTCGAGAGGGATCAAATATCTCGAGGTGAAAACCTTTTTTATTGTAAAACTTGAGGAAATTTTTGCACTTAGAGATATATGATCGCTCTCGTCACTTGATAGATTAGAGTTTAAGATGGACCTAGTATGGCTATATATAATATCTGTATTTATATCTATGTGTCTCTTTCTTATTCCCTCTCTCTATTTCACCCCCAAAACATACACTCTCTCTCTTTGTATCTATATATCTCCCTCTCCCTTACTCTTTCTCCCCAGCTTTCTCCCTTTGTGTCTTTCTTCTTGCCTCCCCCTCTCTCCCCTTCAACCTCCGTATCTCTCTCATTCCCTCTCTTGATTCCTCTCTCTCTTCCTTCCTATGTCTCCCTTTCTGTCCCCCTTCCCTCTATCTATCCCCCATCACCTGCTTTATCTCTTCCCTCCAAGTTTGTCACTTTCTCCCTCTCTCTGCTCTCTCCCCTCCATCTTTGTGTCTCCCTTCCTTTCTATCTTCCCATTCTCCCACTATCTCTTAAATTTGGTCCATTGTATTTTGTTTATACCTCAATTGGTTGTAAAATATTAAACTTCTATCTTGGATTAATACTTTTATATATAAATTTCACATCTTTATATGTAAAAGTATTCACATTTTTTTATTTTACTAAAAATTTGATTTAATTTAAATGAGAATATTTCTATTAATCATGACCATAAAGGGTTTAAATATATCTCAAAAGTATTTAGAACCTTTTTTGTTTTAGATTCAATTAAAAAAAATGTCATAAAATTAAATTAAAATAAAATATTTCATAGAATATTGTGATTAGGAAATAAGTTATCTTTTTGTAGGCGGGTATGTGTTATTGTAATAAGGCCTATTTACAAGTTAATAATATCCATGATCAAGCGAGGGAAAATATCTATGGTTAAAAATCCTGCGATATTGTAATAAAATATTTTGATTGGGAAATAAGTTATGATTTCTTGGTATAAGGTATTGATTAGCCGTGGTATTGGCCCATGGCATTGTAACAAAGCATATTCACAAGTTCATAATATAAATGGAAAAGTGTGGGTGAATGTACATGGTTAAGAATTGTGTTATATTGTTATATGATATTTTTATTGTGAAATAAGTTATGTTTTTGGGAATGTGATACTGATAAGTCATTGTGTTGGCCCATGGTATGTAAAAAAAATATTTACAAGTTAATAATATCCATGGTAAAGTGGGGTTGAATATTCATGATTGAGAATCTTGTCATATTGTTATTAAGTATTTTGATTGTGAAATAAGTTATATTTTTTGGGTATGTGGTATTGATAAGCCATGGTATTGGCCCATGGCATTGTAACAAATATCATTTACAAGTTAAGGTGAATATCCATGGTTAAGATTCTTATCATACTATTATAAAATATTTTCATTATGAAATAAGTTATGGTTTTTGAGAATCTCGTATTGATAAGCTATGATACTAGCCCATGGTATTGTAACAAAATTTATTCAGAAGTTAATAACATAATCAAAATA
This sequence comes from Pinus taeda, assembly GCA_000404065.3. NCBI lineage: Eukaryota > Viridiplantae > Streptophyta > Pinopsida > Pinales > Pinaceae > Pinus > Pinus taeda. The sequence continues at coordinate 102,275 of APFE030763574.1, read as the reverse complement.
TTAAAAATTGATTTTTTTTTTTTTTATTACCTTAACATTTTATTCTTTTCATTGGCTATAGATAGATAGACAGATTGATTTAATTTAATTTTATAACAACTTTCAATTATGTAGATAAGTGCATTTGTTTTGGAATAGAGGAATTTTAATTTAGTTATCATAACTATTAGATACATGGTAGAGACTTAAACTCCATAAAATATTCTTAGTTGTAGTCATAAATAGAAGGTTGAGATTTATATCGCTAGTAGTTATGTTTTTTTTCCATTTTAATTGAATTTATTAATTAAAAAAATTCATATGAACATGTGTCATATGAATAAGATTTAGATTTATGGTTGTTTGGACATGTGGTATTAGTAATCTGGGTTCCATGGTTACGCTAACAAAACCTATTTACATGTTAATAATCTCAACGACAAAGATGGGGTAAATTTTCATGGTTAAAAATAATGTTACACGTTTTCTTTAAATTTATATATGGGTAGATCTCACATAAACATGTGTAAACGGAAATGTAAATGTAAAAGTAAATGTAAAAATTAACATCTAACATGTAATGTTTAACATTTAAACCCTATTTAGAAGTAAATCTAATTGTTATTATGTATAAATAGAATATAAATTTAGAATATAAGGAGGTTTATGAATACTCAAAAAATAGGTATGGTAATTAATTAAAAATACAAATAAACTAGAGATATGATAGATAAATAAAACCTCTTTTTATACTTACTCCAAAGGTATTGTAAATAAATAAAAATATAAATAAACTAGAGGTATGGTAAATAAATAAAACCTTTTTTTATATTTACACCATAAAGTGTGACATAGAGTGTGGGATTAGAGGTTTACCTAATATTATTAAGGACACTATTAGACGCGATTGTGCCATTCTGCTTAGGAAGGCAAAACCCCCTGAGAGGAACCTTAGCAAAGATGAATTTGGAGCTCTTGGATCTTTAGACTAGAACAAAGATATAGTTGTTCTCAGAGGAGACAAAGGTGGGGCTACTATCATTCTCAACAAAGTATATTACCGCAATAAGATGTCGGATCATCTTAATAATAGAGGAAGCTCTAAGAAGCTTTCCAAAAACCTACTAAAGAAGATTTCGAGGACTATGGCTCTTTCCATCAAAGTCAGTAGCTCTGTTAGTTCCCTTCACCATAAAGTCATTGAAAGAAATCCCATAACTCCTAGGATCTATGGGCTCCCTAAAATTCAAAAGGAGGGAGCTTCCCTAAGGCCCATTGTCAATATTATTGGAGGTCCTACCTACCTTCTTGCTAAATTCCTTGCCTCCATGCTTAAACCCTTAGTTGGCCATACTAAGTCCTTCCTCAAAGACTCTATATCTTTTATTAAGGAGCTTAAGGTCGTTAAGCTTGACCCCGAGGACATTCTAGTTAGATTTGATGTAGTTTCCCTTTACACTTGCATCCCTATAAAGGAGGCCATAGAAGTGATCGACCGCCTAACGAATCCCGATACTCCTCAATTAGTTGAGATTTGTCTCACTTCCAAACTTTTCAGTTTTGAAGGGGAGTTCTTTGAGCAAACCTGTGGTGTTTCCAAGGGCTCACCCCTATCCCCTATAGTTGCTAATATTTTTATGGAAGATTTTGAATCCAGGGCTCTAAACTCAACTAGCTTCCTACCTAAGCTTTGGAAAGATATGTAGATGACACTAACGCCATGTGGTCTCATGGCCAAGACGAGTTAGATCTCCTCTTCGATCATGTCAACAGTCAATTCTTGGCCTTTAAGTACACTAAGGAACAAGAAGTTGATGGTTACCTCCCATTCCTTGATATTCTGATTTCAAAGAATAGTGATTGTTAACTCTCCCACCAAGTGTTTCAAATGAAGACCCATATGGAGCAGTATCTTCATGCCAATTCCCACCATTTCCCGGCTCAAAATTTGGGTGTTATCAACACCATTACTACTCAGGACCTAAGTATCTTTGATGAAAGAAACTTTGAAAAAGATAAATCCCATCTCCTTAATGTGTTTGTTGAGAATGGTTATAGTAGATACCTGGGTCAGAAGGCTTTCCTCAAAGCTGCCATAAATTCATTAACTAAAAGATATCCTAAAGAGCAGGTCTGAGGGGTCCACCTACCATTTGTGCAAGGGACCACTGATAAGATAGTAAGGATTCATAAGAAACATAATGCTCCCTCGACCTTCAAACTCCTTAACACCATTTGTAATTCCCTCTGATCTGTGAAGTATCTTATAGACCCGAAGGACATGAAGGGGGTCTATATGATTCCTTGTTCTTGTGGGACACCTATATTGGTGAAACTCGGCACTTTATTAATCAGAGGACTAGTGATAATGTGACTGACCTTAAACATAGGACAAGCAAGTCTTCCACACTTGTAGAGCATGCAGCGAAATCCAAACGCCATGTTTGTATCGAGGAGGAGAGTGTTATTGCTAAAGTTTTGCAGTTCCAGCAGCGAAGATTTAGGGAAGCCCTTGAAATTGAAAAAATGCCGAGTAATATTAATAGAGAGGATGGCTGGAAGATTAGTAGTTGTTGGTTCCCAGCCCTTGCTTCCTAGTCATGTTCCTCCCTTCCTCACCCCCCCCTTTTTTTGCTTTTTTTTTGTTTGTTAGTTTCCCCTTGTTATCCTTTAACCTGCTCTCTTTTCCCATAGTTCTTTGTTCCTCTTTGAGGGTTAGGTTATTTAATATAATATGATGATGATGATGATGATAGTGGTTAACATCCACTGAGACAAAATCGGTCTATTGGACCTATAATTTTCTTAGTTTTTAATTGTCTCGCTCCTCATCTTTCTTGGTGAGATGGATGCTGTAGCTTTCTTTTTTTTTCTCTACAGTCTTCCAACTTCCTCTATCTTACATCTCCTTCATCTCTTCTTATTCTTGGGACATTGGTGTCTTAGCTTCACGATCTATTGTGTTCGTCCTTTTGAATATAGTTAGAGAAGAAGTTTGGTTTATGAGATTTGCCTTGTTGTTAAATGAAGATTTATTTTGGGCGATATTCAAATCCTCATAACTGTTGATGCTTGGGGGGACAGGGATTTCTAGCATTTTTGCTTTTATTTTAAAGTACTTAGTTCTGGTAAAGTTATGTTGTTCCGCCACAGATAGTTCTGCCGTTTTGCCGCAGAAGATGTGTCGTTCTACGGGTTACAAAAGTTGCAGACCTTCCATTGAAGGTTACAAAAGTTGCTGACCTTCTGTCGAGGGTTGAAAAAGCTCCATTTAGCCAAAGATCTGGACATACATCTTTCAGCGGTGATACGTATATCAGGGTTTTTAAATTAGCTCCATTTAATCTGCGGTCTGACAATAAGATCTACGGATCTGGGTTTGTTTGGATTTAAATTAGGTTTAATCCATTGAATTGATGAGTATTCACACAGTCTGATTTCATGGAGGTGGATCTGATCAGTTGAATTGACTGGAATTATATTGATGATTTCACTCTGAAATCATCTCAGCAGAAATCTGACTGGATATATTTATAGTAGTGGACATTGAATTTCCAAGCATGCGACCTTTATGTGGAGGGTTAAAAAAGCTTCAGACCTTCTGTTGGGGGTTGCAAAAGTTGTGGGGATTCTTCCTCCTGAGGTTAATTCCATCGCCAAGCTCAATTTACCCTGCAGCTTGGCGATACGATCTGCAGCCTCTAATTATTTATATCTTTGTGATCTAGGCATTGACCTACAAGTTATATGGTAATATTTTGGTGATACGATTTGTGGCCTCTCTATGATCTGAACACACATATTTTAGTGGCGATACTATCTTTCAAATTGCATGTAATTTCAAGCGGCAATACGATCTTTCAAATTGCATGTAATTTGAAGCGGCTAGATCTAGATCTAGATCTAATCTCCTACCTTATTGTCTGCGGCTAGGTTCTAGATCTAATTTTCTGTGGCTAGATGTAGATCTAATCTTCTGCCTTATTTCTCTACAACAGATCTAATTTTCTATGGCTAGATCTGGATCTAATCTTCTGCCTTATTTCTCTACGACTGAGTTCTATGGGCAAATATGTCTCCCAACTTCACAAAAATAGTTGCTCGCTCAGTTCCGCCCACCTTTGGAGGGAAAGCTCCTACCCATATCGTCAATGAATCCCTAGCTCCCACTGTCCAGGTAGTCCAAGCGTCACTCAATGAGGCTTTGAAGTTTTCCGAAAGTGCCATAATCTATCAGTTTAATGGTTTTTTTTCCATGGCTGATAGCTCTACACAATTGGATCTCAGAGGTATGAAAGCTTGTCATCTCTGATGATATTAATATCCACCCCTTTTGCTAGGGGTTTCTTTATAGTAGATTTTGAAAATCCTGAAAATAGAAAATGTATTTTAGATTTTGGCCCTTGGTTTTAGGAAAATGCAAGCTTATTCATGAAGCCATTTAACCCATCATTCGACCCCTCAACAATAGTCATAACCTCAGCACCAGTTTGGGTGAGATTGCCAAGCCTACCCTTGCATCTCTGGAATCTTTCCTCGCTAAAATCCATTGGAAATGTAATTGGGAAAGTTTACTGCAGGTGCCCAGAAACAAAGGAATATGCTAGAACCACCTATGCATGTGATCTGTGTGGAAATGGACTTCAGCGTCAAATTCCCCGCTGAAATAAAGCTAACAAGAAAATACTATGTCTGGAACAATAAACTCGATTATGAAAGTGTCCTCTTCAGATGTTGATCCTGCTTTAAGATAGGCCATCTAGCCAAAAATTTCCCAGAAGCCTCCTAGAAAAATTCTACTAGAAAAAACCATCACAAATCTACATGGTGGGAAGGAGCACAAAAAGAAAACTACACTGTCATCAAAGAAGAAAACATATCACGTTATGTTTCAGTTTTCCTAGCGTTGGCGAGTGAGGGCACGGACGTTCGCGCTACCCACGTATTGACATTGTTGGATCAAAGCGGGGAGGGCAAGCATAAAAGGTGCCACAGCCATCTGGGCCCAAGGCGAGAGAGAGGGCCTCACATTTTTCACGTTCAAGGAAGAATGTGGGGTAACAAATGGTTCTTTGAATGGTCTTCACTTGAAACATCCAATTACCTCAAGGACGATTACCTAAAACTACATTGCATTGTAGGTGTTGTTGCCTCTACTAGCGAATATAGTGGGTTTGTTATATACCTAGGGGGGGTAATATGGGGTATAAAGGGAGGTATCCAAGGTAATAATGTAATAATGGGATGGGCCATAGTAATAAATAAGGTGGTTAACCCATATCATGTAAGGGACCACAAGTAGTTAGTAATAATGTAATGGGCTCATGGTATTAGTGGACGGTATGAGGGAACCATGGTAATGATCCATGGTATTGCATGTATGAGGCCTATATAGAGGCTAGAGACTCCAAATGGAGGATGTCAAGAAGTATTGTCAAGGATTATTGTATGTACAAGCATATGGCTTGTGGAGTGTTCTCCTTCCTTAAGGAGTGAATGTATGGTGTTGCCCTACCGTAAGGGTTTGATCAAATACGTGAACCATTTCTATCTATATTCAAATATTGTTACTCTTGGGTTTATTTTCATTGTCTTATATTTCCATATCACATCTATAATATTCTTGGGTTAGATCTACAACAAGTGAGCACTTTCTTGGGCAAAAAAGTGGAGAATGTTTTTTAATTTTTGCAGGATTACGGGGGCGGCGAGTTTGAAGATCAGATATGTATGTTTTGGTGCAACATCTATAAAATCTAGTTGCAGATCTGGGTTCTATGTGAAAAAACACCCGATTTCAAAAAAAAATTGGTCAAACCGGTGTCCAGATGAAGGAGATATCGCTGATTTAAAAATCAGTGGGGTTGCAGATAATTTTTCAGGGTAGCGAGTTTGCGGCACAGATCTAGATATCTTGGTGCAAGATCTACAAAATCTAATTGCAAATCTGAATTCTCTGTGAAAAGATACCCAATTTAAAAAAAAAAAAATCAGTCGAATCGGAGTTCGAATGAGGGAGATATCGCTGATTTAAAATCAGCCATTTTTGTAGAAATTTCGGTGATCTGAAATTCTAGTGCCTGGATCAAGATTTCTATCATATGGGTAGAAGAAGAATGGTTGTTCCATTTCCAAAAATAGGTCATAATAGGGATTTTGATCAAAATTGACTAAACTATGACAATTTCAAATTTTCGCCAAGTAAGTGAATTTTTTCAAAACCCTCTTCATGGCGGTTCTATGTTTTACAGGAAAAGGTAATGGCCCTACTATTGAAGAATACATAAAAGCACAAAAGCCATTATGGGCACATCATTGGAGAATTGTTTTAGTGCGTAATTTTGAGTATGAGGCGGCCACATGGTGGGGATTACTTAACCAAAAGATGTGTTTCAACCTGCCCGATGAAGAATTTGAAAAATTACTTTTCGACAGATGGTTTCATGCCAGAAAACAAGATAAGGAGAAACATGTGGGTCTATTTCCTACTGGTATATCCTTATTACAAGTTCATGGATTGATTCAGAAAGAGAAGATCATTGTTTCTATAAATCCTAATTGCAAGCATAATTTCATCACTATTAATTTGGCAAAAAAATTGCAAGTTCCCACAAAACACATTGAAAATACACAGGTGAATGATGAGGATGTCCACGTGTATAAGGATTTGAAGATTTCTATGGATAAGTATGTGTTGCATGGTGATTTTTATACTTTAGAGACAGATAATATGGATGTTGTTTTGGGATACCCGTGGATGGAATCAATGGGGTACTATAAATATTAATGTGCAGAAGAAATTCCTGAAGCTCTGGTATAAAAAGAAGAAAATTACATTACAGGATATTTCCATCAATAAATAGGTAGAGTCCACAGAGGTTGATGCAGAAGAGGTTCCAGGGATTGACATATCAGATGATGAGCAGTTGATGGTTGACAATCAAACACAAACAGAGGCTGAAGCCAAAAAGGTAACAGGTGCTGACACATCTGATGAGGGTTCAGTGGTTGAAGTCATATTGGAAAAGAAGACACCACAACAGGCACCACAACAGGGTGAATTAAAGAAGAAGACACCGTGGGTTAAAACCTCAACATATCATCACCCACATTACCCCACAAGAAAACAACCAACAAGATGGAAACCAATTAACCAGTTGTTTGATGAAGTTTGATTTTTGTTCATTCTCCTACCCTTTTTCTGTTTTCCTACAATGCTTTAATGGTTTTGTAGTCGTTCTGAAACTTCCAATAACTTTGTGTGTAGGTGTATCTTCTATAGTTGTAGCACTCTTACACTACAAACTCGATTTTGCAACAGTTCTTGTTTTACCCTACCTTGCCTAGACTTGCACTTTCGAGCGAGAGAACAAATTATGAACTCAATTATAGCACAAATCTAACTCTAATTCTTTGTTAAGGATTCATTCACTAGATTTCCTTGTTTAAGTTGGAATAGGAATTCAATTAGATCTAATTTATAGCTCCATTTTCATGGTTGTCAACTCATTATCCTCCATTATTTATTAACAATCCCTCAAGAAGTAAACAACTTTCGAAGTTACTAATAGTTATGATATCTTTGCAAAGCGTCTCCTCTCCATAGATATAATTTAGATTTGAAAGTTGTAAATCCGCTCCACTTTCTATTTGTTTTTTGTGATCTAAAAAATGTTATTAAATCTTATTTGGCTCATAGTTATAACACCTTTCTGAGACATCACCATCATATTAGCTTTTACTTATGTGTGACTATCTTTACTCATAGAGAAGTGAATATCTAGGTCACGAAGGCAACCTAGACACAATGATACATAATGAATGCTACCTGATTTTACAAAACGAATTCGATATAGATTTGATTTAGATTTAGTTTCAATAGGAAAACAAAAGAGTAAGATATTCTGATATAAATACCTTGAGGTGTCTGAGATATCATTTTTTGAATCTCAATTGATGAGTGGCCAACCCAAGTAACAACACCAACAACTTTTAGGTCACTATCTACATGGATTGGTTTTTCTCAACACCATCTTCTAAGCTAATGATGTCACTAGTAACAATGGTCTTGTTGTGTTGTCCTCATCAACATAGGTCTGTAAGAGAGGAAAACATTAAAAATATAATGTAAAATTTTCCACTTTCAACAAAAAAAAAATTCACAGAAAACATTACATGTGTAGCTTTCTCAATAACATCTTTTATCAATCTAAACAACAATAAAGAATACAGATTCACATTCCTACAATAGATGGAACATTTTAGGGTTCTTGCAAATGTTATTTTCTTCCCAAAAATTGATTTGCAAGTGTCAATTTTTTAACAAAAATGGTTCACTGAGACTCTAGCATAAATTTCTATTTCTTAAATAATTGCCAAAATGTTATAGAAGCTTTATATAAAATCCTTATAAACTTGAATATTTTGGTTTAACGTTTTTTAGTTTCCATTTTAAGTATCAGTAAGATTCACCAGGCTAAACAAACACTCTACTGAAGTGGAATTATGTTACACTATGTAGATCCTATTTGCCAGTCTCTCTGATTTTAATGCTTTTGAGGTTCTGAGGCAGATCTTAGTGAAATTAAATATCAGTTTATTTCCTAATTATTTTTTGGCATTTGGAACCATTTAAATTTTTCAAATGCATTAGTTCTGAAAAGGGTAAATTAATAAATTATAATATTTACAGTCAACAAAAAGAACAAATGAACTCAGGAAATGCGGGCCCTTGGTGGGTTTATGTGAGTCGAGAAAAATTGTGGTGGAATAACGCATGTTGTAGACCCAAACCTATAAGGTTATGTTGTATACTTCGTATTCCAAACATATTAACTATAAAATGGCCATCAGATTGGAAAACCTTTGAACATAAATTTTTCCATATAAACATATTAACCATAAAAATCTGTAAACTCGAAAAAAAAGACAATTAGGTTAAAAATCAAGATATTAACCATAAAAATCTGTAAACTTGAAAAAAAAGACAATTAAGTTAAAAATCAAGATATTCCCTCCAAGGGCTAGCCGAATACAAACCACACAATGTTAAAACAAGCATCTAGTCCCTGTGGGAAGACTTATATTTGTCGGCCAAGTCCATGGGCTTCATGACAGGTATTCCAAAGAATCATAAAAGTTTTAATCTCTTGGTGATTAGTATTTGACACTCTGTGAGGTCATGTTAAAATATTTTATTTCCAATAGGTGAGGTTACATTATTGCTTACATGAAGTTATAACAATCATAACCATGCAAGAGTCAACACACAAAACTCCAAATGATGCATGATAGAAAAATATGGTGCTTTTATTAGCTTGCTACCTTGAAGCAAAGAGGCAAAAGCGGGGAGAGTTGAGACTAGAGACAACCAAAGTTCTAGTAGCATGATGGCTTCATACCCAATTTATCTATTAGCAATTGATTCACCATTTTCTCCAATTACTTCACCATTTTCTCTTTTGATTCTTAACAAAATATAATAGTGTTGGCTAAACATTGTTATCCTAGAGGGTATCATCGAATTCTTTGTGGGGCCTTCCCTCTATTTGGGCCATTTTGTAACATTTTGAAAATTTCTTAATATATGGTGGGGCCTTCCCTCTGTGGGGCCTTCCCTCTATTGTGATTTCTGTAAATACAGATTGTATGAAATTTTCTAGCATATGCAACCCCTGAAATACTGAAACCAATCCGAGTCTACCATGGGGTGTAGGTGCTACTAGAATTTTGTTATTGTCCTATGCTTTTAACATGAAGTAGAATCTATGTCTTTATTTAGGAAGTTTCAAGTCATCCAAGCAAACTTGACAAAAATGTGAAGGAATTCAAAATCTTCTACTTGCAAAACAATTGTATTTTAGGCTATTCTAGAAACACCCCAATCACACATACTTGTTGGTTCATCTGTTTAATGATAGTTTCCATCCGATGCTTCCATATTCAAACCTTAAAAATAGTTAAAGCTTTATTAATATAAACCTCAATCAAATTGATAACTCGGAACCACTATCAAACATCCTGAAACAATTAATGCTAATGCTAAAACTTTAAATAAAATGATGAAAATTTAAGCATTTAACATTACAATTAATCACATAGAATTATTAGTGACTTAGGGTTGAATATTAGGCTGCCCTCTTCATAATTTGTTTCTTTTTTATTTCAAATTGTGTTACAAGGTTCCTTGGCCGCAATCTACAAAGTTGGTCAGCCTTTTACAAAACAAGCCATTTTGGTGAAAAAATACAAGTTTGTTATAGAACCAATAGGTTTCATACAACCTATAGTTGAAGTTGGCTCACTCGTTCATAAATTATTGTTTTAAAAAAAAAACAAAAAATTGCATTCAAATGGTCCTTTGTTGCATTGTACAGAGTCGGCCTCTTACGTACAAAACTTGTCGATTCAGCGAAAAAAGGTTGATCTAGTACTAAACCAACCTTTTTCGATTTTATGCCACTGGAGACCAATCAGTTCCACTAGTTTTGGTCCAGTTTTGATAACTCAGAGAGACAAGAGATGGGATGTTTCCCAAGAAATGGGGATACTTTTTGTTTTGTGTCGACACATGGGCACTTCCCCAAAAAAGTGGGGGTGCCTCCCCCCAACTAGCTTTTCCCAATGGATTTCGTAAGAGGTAAAAGAACAAAAAATAATGTGATTGTTACAACTTACATGCAAATGTTAATATTTATTATGAACAATATCCCCTTTCCTAAGCACACTGACTTTTCCCATGACATTTCCTAAATTTTGGGGGATTTCTCCATATGTCCGTGGGATGCATTTACCCATCCTGTGTCCCCATGCCCTAGAAACATGGTCATGGGCTTACGAGTTCTTTGATATGCTAATTTCTAGACCAGCAACAAAAGAACTAAAGAAATTTGCGTGTTCATGCAAGTAAGACATGATAAATACCACATCTAAATAAATACTTGAACTACTAAAAAAATTGACCTCAACACCCAAGCAAACTTTTTGATTCTAGAATCTAAACAATAATGCTCACCATTAAATAACACACCTCCTCAAACTTGTCTAGAAAACCAACCACCCATCTATCTTAATTTTCAACCCACTCACTATGATGTATTCCAGCTCTTGTGGCAACGATATGTAACTGCAAATGTACATATTTTTCATTAATAAGACTGAAAACTTTTAAAAATCCAACAAAAGTAAAGAATGATTAAGAGTGGTCTACCTGCTAAAATAAGGAATCCAACCAAATAACCATGTATATGAATTGAGTTAATTTGCATCAACTCAAAGAAAGACTTCAAGTGAAAATTTACCAATCAAACAACATACCTTTTCTCTTACATGCTCTTGTTTCTCCTTCACCTTATTACATAATTTAGTTATGCTCATGTTGATCCTCAATTGTTTTTCCTCTAAAAAACACAACAATATTGATTACAACATTATCATAAATGTAAAGCTTATATGGCCATTGTAAGGAAACACATGACATCCTATAGGATGGCAAACATAAACCCATACATTCTTTCTCAAAGGCACAAGTAATTTTAAGCACAAAATGCTGCACATGCTCAACATTACAAACAACTCAGTCTGTATTTCTTGGAAAATACCTTTAGAGACCAATTAATTGTTACTCATAGAAAAATCACCCATTATGCAATCTCTCATAATTTACAAAAACCATGCTATGCTGCCATAAACACCACAAAAATCATTTATAAGTAACAGAAAGTGCCATCTGTATTTAGGAAAATGTCTATAGAATAAGTGTTGTGGAATTATTTGGAGATTAATGTTAAAGCTAATGATTGGAAGACGAGAACACAAATGTCGTTGTTACAAAGCATACAAAAATTGAACAAATAAATAGTTTAATGTAGTCGTAGACTGAGATAATGAAGATAACTTAAGGAAGAACAAAAATGAAGAGGAGGGCATGGTAGAATATTATAGTATAACACTATCAAGCATCAAAATATTGTGGCACATATCAATGTGGTAAATAAATGAAGAAAGTTGAAGAGGAAATTGAAATTTGGTGCAGAAAGGAAATTTAGCTTGCATTATTAATTGTCTTTTCCATTAAGGAGTGCATATTAGACCTTTTTCTATTAGATAATCATGATTAATGATACGTAAGAGATAATCTTTATCATGTTGAGAAAATATTTATAATATTAACCTCATCAAGATATCTTTCGCTAATTTGAATTTCAAACGTTCAGAGAACTTTATAAGGTCTTCGAACTTCACAGATGGTATTTCTGATCAGTTGTTAATTGGTAAATTTTATAACTTCACAACCTCAATACTAAGTAGGTCTCTATGTTTTCTAACTTTGAACTTTCTAAATTTAAAAGGTTCAAAGTTGAAAAACATAGAAATTGATATAGATATTCTGAAGAGTTCGAAGTTGAAAAACACAGACAAATTGTGATAGATGTAAAGATTTAAGTACCTGCTTAGCACTGAGGTTGTGAAGCTATAAAATTTACCAATGAAAAACTGATCATAAATATTATCCGTGAAGTTCTGAGACCTTATAAAATCCAACTAATTATAAGTTGCATTAGTAAACTAACCTTCACATAGCTAACTCCAAGCTCCTCCCTTGTTTAACCTTGAGCCAAGTTGCGCATGTCAGACTAGGAGGTAATGATTGAAATCAAGGGATGTTTCAACATTCCCCCCCTTAATCTCAAGGGATGTTCGTGAATCAAAGCATGATTCTAAATCTTTCAAGCTTTTCTCTTCCATGTTCCTTGGTGAATATGCCTACAATTTGCTTGATAGTGGAACAATGGTAGAGATGCATTGTTTTGGCCTCAACATGATGTCGAATCAGACGATATTTAGTATCGATGTGCTTTGTTCGATCATGGAGCTTTGGGTTCTTGGCCAAATTTATTGCAGAGGTATTGTCAGTCATGAGTGGAGTCGATTGTACTTGTTTTACCTACAAATCTTTAAGAATTTTCTTGAGCCACATAATTTCTTTTCTTACCTCAGCTGCCGCGATATATTTTGCCACTGTTGTGGAATTCACTTGAATTGATTGTTTGCGTGATCTCCAGGAGACAACTCTTGATCCAAGACTCATAACATAACCTGAAGTAGATACCCTAGTTTCTTTGTCTCCATCGAAGTCTAAATCAGAGTATCTAATCAAGCTGAAGTCTCCCACCTGTGTATACTTGATTCGAAAGTATTGAGTTTGCTACAAGTACTTTAGAACTCTTCTTGTGGTAGACCAATGTCCCTCACAAGGCTTTTTACATAAATCTAGAGAGGATTCCAACAACAAACGAAATGCCTAGTCTAGTAGTAGTTAGGTAGTTGAGACTTCTTACAAGATGTCTATACTTCGTTGCATCCTCAAATTATTTTCCTTCAATCGATGTGAGGTTTAAGTTTTTTTCCATTGGATTAGTGAGAGGATTACATTACGTCACACAAAACCTATTCAACAAATCTCCAATGTACTTCTTTTGAGAATGGAATATGGACTTCAGATGTTGAGTTACTTGAATACCAAGATAGTAATGAACATATCCCAAATCACACATTATAAAACCTTGCTTCAATTCCTTCTTTATGGATGCAATGTAGCTTTCATTGCTCCCCATCATCAAAAGATCATCTAAATATACCACAAGATATACAACTATTTTTCCAACTTTCTTGACAAACAAACTTTCATCATCAAGATCATAATGTTTCAAATTAAGTTTCAAAAGATGCTCAGTCTGTTTTTCATACGAGACTCGTGGTGCTTGTTTGAGGCCATACAAGGATTTCACAAGCTTGCATACTTTATGTTCATGTCATTTCACAAAAAATCCTTCAAGCTAGGACATAAAAACATTTTATTTTAGATTTCCATTCAAGAATGCAGTTTTTACATCCATTTGATGGACTTTCCAATCGTTCTGAGCTGTTAGGGAAAACAGTGTCCGGATGGTAGCCCATTTTGCTGTGGGGGAAAAAGTTTCCTCATAATCGACCCCTTCCTTCTATGCAAAACCTTTCGCTACAATCCTAGGTTTGTCCTTGTTAAGTGAGCCATCAACTTTATACCTATTCATGTCAACTCACTTGCAACCAATTGGTTTAGCTCGCAATGGAGGATCAACCAGCTTCCAAGTGCCACGCTTTATCAGGGAATCATACTCCTTTTGCATTGCTTCTCTGCATTCATCATGAGAAGTAGCTTCTTTGAAGCAAGTTGGTTGAAAATTTGTAGACAAATTGAATTCACAATCATAAGAAACATCCATATCAACAGGTGAATAAGAGTCATCTACATTATCTCCATTTTTCTGGTATGAATTTCTACTTCTTGTCTTTCCAACCTCATCAGGATGAACACTTTCAAGTGTCCTTGTCCTCCACTTTGGGGGACCTTTCTCAAATGGTCTAGGCTGCTCCGTTGATTGAGTCTTCCAATTCTATCAATCACATCACTCAAAGTATAATCCATTTTTGGAGTTTCATGTAGGGGAGATAGTTCTTCAGAAGAAGATTCCATAGGTTGATCTAGTATAGGAATCCCCTCTTCAAGATGTCAAATATGATTATCAAATTCTTGAAACGATTTTTCATTTGTAAATCTATCCAAGCGAGAAAGTTGTCACATCGTCAGTTTTGGATGATTCACGAAATATTACATCTCTAGATACAACAAACATTTTGTTGACTTCATCATAGAAACAATATGCCTTGGAAGTGTTTGAATACCCCAAGAAGATAAACTTACGACTTCTTGCACTAGGTTTGTTTCTATGTACCTTTTGTATCAAAGCATAACAGGTGGAACCAAAGACCTTGAGATGCTTTATCGAAGGAATGTGCCCATACCAATTTCATAAGGAGTCTTGTTTTTGATAGCATTAGATGGACATCTATTCTTTATATATACAACTCATAGAATTGCATCAGCCCAAAACATCATTTTTACATTTTTGAAGAACAACAAGGAGCGTACCATATTTAAGATTGTCTTATTCATTCTTTCAGCTACTTCGTTCTGTTGGGGATTATAAGGCACAATTGTTTGATGTTTGATCCCATGTTGGTGAAGATGGTTTTCAAATTCATTTGAAGTGTATTCTTTTCCATTATTAGTGAAAATAGAGCCATTATGAGATTTTGCATCATTTTCAATCCATTTATGAATGTTCTTGAATGTTTGAAAAGAATAAATTTTTTCTTCAATAAATAAACCCAACACATTCTGCTGTTGTCATCACTAAAGGTCATCATATATTTATTTCCATTTGCAGAAGAGATAGGCATTGGACCACACAAATCTGAATGAATGAGTTCAAGTTTTCTATGTGCTCTGGAGTTTGAATCATGAAAGGACTGTTTGATATGCTTTCTTAGAATGCAAGCATCACATTGCTTAAGTTTGTTAGGAATTGTAGGAAAACCAGTAACACCATTTTTATTCAACAAGTAGAGGTTGTCATAGTTCAAGTGTCCAAATCTAGCATGACATAATAAACTTGATGGAAATCTACCTTCTTCCTAATGAGAATTGTATGAGAAATGTTGTGCACGAGTAGATGTACCCTGCAGCTTGAGAAGCCTTTCTTCTTGTATCCCCGTCATGACAAGTGAGTGGTCATATTCTTTTCACACCTAAACCTTTCCATCAAACATACGAATGGAGTGACCTTGCTAGCTAATGTGGACTAAGGAAAGAAATTTTATCCTCAGCTATCATAGATATAGAACATGATGCAAAGAAAGTTTGGAAGGCCAGGAAATTTAAGCCTGATTGAGCGAAGCCTTGATGGCTTGAGTTTTGATTGGTCTGCAAAGTATACTGCTCCATAAATGTTGTTAGTAAATTCTTCAAAAAAAACTTTTCTATGAGTCATGTTGCAAGTTTCTCATGATCAAGCAACCAATTATTTTTCGAAGAAGCAAGTGGAGCATTAAATAAGTCCTCATTCACAGCAATATTACATTGTGCCACAACATAATGAGCAGATTCAGGTGCTTTAGCTTTGTCTATGTCATTAGTTTTACCTTTGGGTTGGTTTCTTTGCTGCTCAATTTTGTCCCAAGGTAACTTGCATGTGGAGTCATCATGTGATCCATTTCTTTTGCAGTGTATGCAGCGAAAATCTGACTTTTCTCCTTGTGAGCGTTTGCCCCCCCTGCCTCTAAAATATCTTCCTCTTCATCTTCGACCACCTCTTCCTCTAGAAGAATATTGGACAAGATCCTTTTATTTATGAGCAAGGCACATAACCTCTTTAGAAGATTCGGGGGGTGTCTTATTTCCAAAATTTTTCTCTCTTTCAATAATTTTTTTCACAAGAGAGTCAAAGGTAATATCTTTGATATTTCCATTCGCTTGCAATTACTCAAGATAATTAGAGTAAGTAGTATAAGGTGCCTTGAGAAAAGTGATCAAAGGAGTATCCAATTCAACCTTAGTGAATTTGATATCATGCATTGTAGATTTTACTTCGGATGCAAGAGCAAGAGTATTATTATTTTGTAATTCAAGGGTGAAGAGTTTAATCATTAGTTGAACAAATTCAAGTGTAGATTGTGATTCATAGAGTTATTTCAGATTTTCTAAGGCTTCGAGTGCATTTGAAAATGGAAAAAGTTTTCAACTCACCTCTTCAATTACTAATGCTACAATTAATGCATAGGCTTTACTGTTCTTATTTTCCAAAATTGTGAGCTCCTTATCTAAGGTAGGCTACACTGGCACTTCCTCTCCTTCTCCAACAAACACTCCTTTCCATAGCTCATTAAAAATGAGAGTGTATTGGATTTTCTATGACAATTCAAGATAATTCTCCTTTCCATTGAGAACTACTCCCATGATAGATATAATTGAATGCATGTCATTATACCAACAACGTTATACCAACATCATTCAACCGGGTATCGCCTTCTTTCACCCGTGTACAAGAGTTTGAAGTATAAGAGATGAATGGTGTTAAGAGATGAAGGGCAAAGATGAGCTTTCATTCAAGCGAAAAAGAATCAACAGTCATCGGAAGTAGAGTCGTGGAGCCGTCAATGGCAGATGATCAATGGTCATCGCAAGAAAAACAAGTCGGGGTGATAACCATGGCTAAAGGCAGATTTCGATTTACAAGTGGGATTTTGGGAGGATAATAAATGGTAAGTGGTATTGAGAGGGGAGAACCCAATTCCACTTAGCGATTGACATGTAGCGACTAAGGGAGAGAGAAAACTACTCATATCAGGCAGGTAACTCTCGTGCAACTAATGCACTTGAAATCGATATAAACTGTTAGATTTTGAGGTGATGACCAACTGTGGAGATTAAAAGGAACTTTTCAGGTGGGTAACCACCATGCATGTGGTTCCCCTTGAAATCAATGTTAGCTATTGGATCTAGAGGTGGAGATTAATGGTCGAGAACAAGCCAAATAAAGTGAAACCTCAGGAATTGTGTCTGAACGGGTTTAATGAAGGGTATGATCACATTGAAAACATGCAACAATATTAATCAGGGAAAGTGATTTTTGATATGTGATTAAAAGTGGACTTGTCGATATTTATATATGCGGGTTTATAGCATTTGAGATCTAACCCAAGGGAGGAAATCCAAGTCACTACAACACCTTTGGCTTCAATGCACCATTCGAAACAACAATGATGAATGAGGTTTCTCAAGGTTTTGATAGAGATGTTAGTCCGCAAAAGATGTAAAACAAAGGAAAAATATAATAGGAGTTACAAATTAAAAGTGAAGCCAAAAAATGGCACCTGCTCTGATACCATGTCAGACCCAAAGGTAACTCCTCAAATCAAAACTCTATTATTCATTTAGGTTGTTAATTATTATATATACGAGGGAGTGATTGTTCCATTCATCTCCTGATGATTCTCTATCCGATCTATTATTTATTTACATTAATTATAGTTGTACACCCAATCCCTCTGATTAGGTGTCAACAATGCATTACATATTTATTGTAGTCTTTGAAAATGCACATTATGATATCTGATGTTCAGATACCCTCAGTACCTTTTGTGTCCTTAAATTTGACAATTGATTTGATCTGAAGAACATATTTTTTGAAAATTCTTTTAGGCCAATAATAATTGATGCAATCACCAATTCAGAAAAGTATAATATGAGTTACCTCAGAAATTGCATCTATTACTTACATATTCATACACATCATTTCTTGCTCCACTTGCATCAGCATATCTGTAGAAAAATAGCATAAGAACATTTAAATAAGAAATGACTTGTTATCCAAAGGTACATGAAGTTAAGAGTTGATTCTGCAGGTTATGATCATTCATGGTACCACTTGAAATAAATTTTACTTTCTTATCAAACCAAGTTATCATGCAAAAATATTACAAAAAAATCAATTCTTACATGAACATGGAAATTACAAAAACCCTTGTGGCTAATTAACACCATGCATTCTTCAGGTAAACCAAACCAGATACCTAATTACTATAGAAGCTTGCTAATTTATAGATGAAAAACCATAATTATAGGTTAAGAATGGTTGTATGATAATATATATAGTAATATATATATAATATATATATATATATATTATATATTATATATTATATATATATAATATATATATTATATATAAATATATATATATATGAATGGTTTATTTGCTTTGTGGATATTTCCCTCTCAGAGGGTTATACCATGTAAAACTTCTTGTGATGACCAAAGACCTATTTCTTTGTGGTGCTATTTCCTATGATTTCCCAAATATTAACTTCATGATGGAACCAAATTGCTTGTGAGGTTAACTCCTTTATGTTCATAGATCAAGGTAGTTTACAATAGCTATAATGTGCTTTCTTCTCCTTGTGAAGTGTTATTCTCTATTTTTATGATAATACTTTGTAATTTTTGAGTATTCAGTGAGATTTAGAACCATTATTTCCATTCTAGAATCAAACCTCTTGAGCTCCTATTAATTTCTCTAAAAGATAAAATCCTACTCCCCATTTTCTTCAAAATGAGTGCATCGTGGAATTTTGATTGTTCCATTGCATCCAAAGTAATCCTTTAAGTCAGATGTCTTTCACTTCATCAAAAAGTATTTGTTTTCCTAAAATCTAAATATTTTCCTCATGGCCATCCATTTAAAATGTGGTACTTGTAACAAAATTTTCATTTTATAAAGATTTGTTTTAGTATTATTCTCGTAATTGCATGGTTATTTTGGCTTTCTAGTCATGCAACATTTATCCTTTTGGGTATTATTTTCTATAAAAATACCCCACCCTACCGCTCTGCCACCCACAACCTCCTTTTCAGCCATCCATTCCAATGGAAGGACACTCCCTGGTACTAGTGTCCTCCATTTAGACAATAATATCCTTAGTAATCACCCTCCATTTCAAGTGGTTCTATCAATTGTAACTTCAATCACACTGCCCATAGTTGGTAATTATTAGAGATCACACCCCTTCAAGCGTTAATCTTAACTACAAACTAGACATAACTGCTTGTTTTCCAAACCAACCACTTTGACCATAGATCCCTACAACTTGGAGACAACCTATGGCTAACGATACAGGCACATCTAGCACCTTGCCAAGTGGAAACACTATATTGCCAAGCTAATAGGCATGTCAAACACCTTGCAAAGTGGGAGCAGCTAAACTCTTGTCTGCAAACAACTAGAAGATGACAAGGGCATGTTGAATACTATGCAGAGTAACACATCAACATCCTAATAGCATTACCTGCCACGTGGTACAAACATTGCCTTCTATGGCAACAATTACAAGACAACTGCCATGTCACCTACCACATGCCATCACTGAAGAAGTGCCACTTTTGCAAGCATGTGATTTGACAAAGACACATCACTTTGCTATGATTCGTTGCCATGTGCTACTATGCCATATATGATCTACCACATCAACATTTTGAAGAACCGTGTTCATTTAAATTTAAATTTTTGACAATGATTTCAAACATGCAAAGTCCACTTCAAGTGTAATTTTTTGCAGAGAGTGTTTTTTCATTCTCTATTTGGTGGTGCAGTTAGTTTCTGGAAATTTCATCGTGTGGTGCTTGCTACTACTCAATTTTATAAGGAAACCCCTTCTAATACTCATTTGTAGACCTTTTGAAATGCAATTCTTTAGCCATAGAAGCACTTTTTGTAGTATCATTTATTGAAAGCGCATATTTTTCATGCACTTTACATTAGTACAATCAAGTTTTTTATTTGTAGCAATTTGATTTCTTTTCTTCATGATGGATAATATGAATGTAGCTCACCTAATTAGTGTTTACTATTACTTATCTAACATATATTTAGAATTTTGGGAATGTTTAGGATCACTTTGTACAGAAATAGAGTTGATGAAGCTCTTGGACTCTGCCTTGTCTCTTCTTGAAGAGTTATTTCCTCTTTCAAACATTGATACTCCCTTTAACACAACATGGAGTTTGTCACCAATTGTCCTTGATGATTGACTATTATGCATTTTCTTAACATGATGACTTTTGATGGCAAGTACTCCTTGTTTAAATCATTCTGAAGCTTACAACCCAATCTAAACTAATGAATGGAGTTCCAAGTGATGTGTCCATGAAAACTCATGAATGTTGTTACTCAATACTAAAAACATGATTGTTTCTGATGCCTACCTAGAAAGCGTAACACTATATCCCTCAAGCCATGTCCCATAAATGTTAATGGAATCAGAAAAAGGGAAGTAATTAGAAAGTTTAAAGTTGAAGATGAATACTAAAAGGATTTTTATATGCATTTATAATTTCAATATTTTTCCAAATATTGTATCCCTTTTTTGAATTCTCTACGCAAATTTGTTGTAATATCTTGAAAGTATTTAAATTTTCAAACAATGCAACTATAAAAGATGTGACGTTATTATGATGTGGGGTGACTTTTGTGTAAAAGGTGGAATGAAATTTCCAAAAGAAAAGAACAATAAAAGCCTATGGAAAATTAACATGGTATCAAAGCTAAGTTGAGGAAGAGTCAATGAGATCACCCCTTGAAGAAGCCAATGATGAAGTTACTTCATCTTCTCTTTGAGAGAATCTACAGAAAAATTGAAATTTGAGACAGGCATAAAAGGCTCAGGAAGAACAAGATGGCTTAGACAAGGGCTAGATATAATTGAATCTAAATGTGTTGGAAGAAACATATGAACTATGATTTACTGATAATAGTTACAACTCATTTGCATTAGCTGGAGATGGGGGAGCTTATGTTGGTAAGTCCACATCCGATCAAGAGTTTAGAAAGGATCAAGATCCTTGTCTAAAATATCATGAAAATAAAACATATGAAGGTCGAGGGTTGAAATATTCCTCAAAAGAAGATATGTTGAGAAAGAATATTAAGCAACTAATTTAAGGAATAAGTGATGAAGCTCGTCTCTCTGCTATCAACACCTTGGCTACATGATAGATGAGTTCATGATCAGATGAGGTGAATTTTTAGAACCTTTTAGGATTGCACTTCTAGCTACTGTCATGGACACAAAATACCAGTCTGTAACTTATGGAGCAAGAGAACATACAGAAGCAACTTAAGAGACAAAATAAAATGGAGGAAGAGTTCAAAGCACAGAAAAAAGTAAAGGAGCTTGAGATCCTGGTATTTTCTCTTAGAGGAAGGGAAAAGTAGTTTGCAGAGCTTTCTTCCAACAATGGGAAAATGAGAAATTCACTCTTACACGTAGATGCTCAAATGAAAGAGTTTCAACGGGAAATTGAAAGTGCTCAAAAGGGACAGTGTCTAAAAGAGGCATCCATCGAGAGACTTGCATCAATTTTTGTGAAGAGAGAGGATAAAGAGGAGAAGCTGGCCAAACTACATCAAGAACATAATGAAACGAAACTTAAATATTTGGTATCTGCTAGGAAAGAGATTTTTTTGTCGAGCAAGAAGAAGTCATACTAGTTGAAAGAATAATTAAATATTACATATGAAGAAACTATGGGATCATTTGTGGCTTATATCAAGAAAGCTCCACCTTGAAATCCTTATTAGAAGAAGAAAATTCAAGTGTGATGCACTTGAGTAGTGAGCTGCAAGGTCAACTGAAAGCTCAAAATCATTACAAAGCAATGTTGTGAGTTTATCAAGTGAGTTGACTACAACAATACAAGTACAAGCACAACCAAGGTTAGAAATTTTGAATTACCAGATTGGAAAATGATGGAGATGCAATGTGTGATTCACTAAAGGAAAAGGAACATGATGGAGAAAAGAGATTAGTCGTTGTGGAAGTAACTTGAAACAAAGTGAAAGCCATGTGATGCTACTTCAGAGAATATGAAAAGTGAATTGATTGCTACCAATTGCTAATAATAATTCAAGTCTAAGGGGAGACTAGAAATACTTTTGATACAAAAGAATTAAAAATTAAAACAAACCTACATGGGCTAGAATTGAATATACTTGGAAGCCCTTATTTTCAGAAAATGAAACAATTGCGCCCGAAGGCCCCATTACCCATCTCACACTATTTGATGCAAGCTTCATAACACTAGTAGCCTTCTCGTGTTCATAAACATGTGTTAATACTGGAACTGAAAGATTTAGGAGAGATAAAAAACTATCTTACACAAAGCCACATGACATCAAATCACCTGTGCCATATCCTATCTTTGGTTCTGCAGTTAATCTTCCCACTTGTTCCTTAAAGAGTCATGACCTAAAATCTTCTTGATTTCCTTAGCCTATAATATAAAACCACATAAGAACTTAGTCACATTATTTTTTTTATATAAATTTTCTATGAGAAATACGCCCACTAGAAACTCCCATGATTGTAAGCCCACCCACCCACACATACCCATGCATACCTGAATCTCATTGGCAGCCTTCTCTACTTGCACTTAGTTACATTAAATATTTTATATAAATTTTCTATGAGAGATACACCCACTAGAAACTCCCACAATTGTAATCCCACCCAACCATGCATACATGAATCTCACTTGGAGCATTCTCTACTTGCATCTTGTGTCTCTGACATGCCTCTGCTTTCTTCAATTGTTGTTCCACCTCTGGTCACTTTTCTTTCTATTCTGTCAAGTAAGAAAGTACATGTTAGGAGAAAAGAAAGAGAGGCCTTTACAAATACTTTTGAACCCACGTGGTTGCACATCCTCATTATTAATAATGAGATAACAATAAAAAAAAATTGCACCAGACTTTCATCTCGCTCACTTTCAATGATAAAATTTACATTATAATTCCCCTTACCAGAGGAAAAAATCACACTTTAGAATTAATCAGAATAATTAACAAAATATGGCATATATCTGTAAAAATGCATATACCAATTTCATGCAGAAACTTTTAACATATATCAGAATAGATAACAAATAGTGGACATAAAAGTGACAACATACATATACAAACTTCATGCAGCATCATAAATACATAAAATAACATCTATTAGACATTTACAAATTTGTTGGCTCAAACCATTGAGTGCTACAAGTTACAAACATGAGATTGCGGAGTAAAGAGCTGTCAAGCTATATTTTTCAATATTGTGGAAATCCCTTGATGTTCCTACTTAGTTAGGTTATCAAAACTTCAACCAACTAGTGTACACTCGGTATCATTCTTGAAGAGGGAAAGTTCTGAGTCCCCATGATGTGCATTTATTTGGAAAAATAATTGATTAGTAATGTACTAGTGCAGTGCGAGTGACAAGAGGGGAATGGAGAGGGAACCTTATGAAACTATCCTCTACCAATGGTTTTGAACATACTTTTTAGATTCCAAGCAAATGTCCTGCTCTCATAAGTAATAATGCACTGTGCAAACACCTGTCTAGAAATAATGCAAAAGTGCCAACAAATAATGACAAAGGAATAACAATAAGTGACTAGAACTAGAGAATTAGAGGAATTCAGGATTAAGCATAGTACTCCAGAGAAAATAGTCCAGCTCTAGAACTATGGGCTGAATTTAAGATTGAGTATATTAGTCCAGAAAAAACTGTCCAACCCTGGAACTTTGCTGCTTTTCTTGCCCAATGTACACAGTTATTCATTGAATGTTGTTAACCTAAGTTGTAAGTATGTACAAGATAAACCTAGTTTTGCAGGGTTAATATATATATATATTATATAAATTAACCTTAAACTAAGATAATATATATATATATATATATATATACATATATATATATATATATAAATATATATATATATATATAATTATAATATAATATAAATATATATATATATAATATATATATATATATTATATTATATATATATATATATATATTATGTATATTCAAACCCGAAATTCAATTTTTAGATATCGTGAGGGCTTCATCCTTTTAACATTACCAAGGCTGTGCAATTGTCAACATGGTCATTAATATAAATTAAATTCACTCAAATAATTGTATTTTCTTACTTTAAATAATTTTACTTTTATCTTTAAAATAAAAGTATCATTTGTTATTGGTTTAATATAATGTTATATAACAGAACATGATCTTTCTCATTTTATCTCTACTAGTCTTTTGCTTGTTATTTTGTGTGTGGCGTGTGCATCCTCTAACATGGCATCAAAACCCACAGTAAGGATTGGAATCCACACTATATAGTCAAGGTTAAAAATGACATTGATGCAATATACTGGTGCATAATACAGTATGAAGTGAAAGGATATTGGCATGGAATAAGTTAATAAGTGGACAAACCCACTTCCTTTCCAATTGTAAGTCTCCACACAATGTCTTCCTCTATGTATAAACATCCATCATGATTGATAACAATCAAGTATAACCCTTTTCATTATTTCTCTCTATTAGTGTTCTTGTATTATGTATGTGGCATGTGCATCCTCTGACATGGCATTATGGCCACAAGAAGGATTGACATTTATGCTAGAAAGTGAAGGTTAAATAATAGATTGATGCACTAAGTGAACACATAACCCACTACTAGGCCAAAGGAGATTAGCATCGTTGTAAGTTAAGTGGACAAACCTACTTCCTTTGCAACCATAATTCTCATCTAAATGCATTAGAATTTTTTTTGAAAGTCATAGTCTCACCAAATTGATGGGAATTTTGACCATCGAGCATTGCTCCCAAGGGCTTTGGCCCATGTGAAGAGGACTGATGACCAAGATCACTGACATTTTGAATAAATAAATATAACCCAATTTTACCACACCAAAAAACGTGAAATCACTAGAAAGCTTAAATTTGTCCACTTATTAACTCACTCTAGTTGGCCCACATTGAGGCAGAGTCCAAAGCACATAATAACAAAGCAACAAATTCCAACCATTCTCATAGACCAACACGAAAGTGTGGTAAGACATTACGAATTCAGAACTAAAAGGAGATGAGTATTTGCTATTTTAAATAATATATTTAAAATGGTTTCAGACACTAAAGATGAAATATAAGAAATTAAAAAAATAAAGATCAATAGAAAGCTTGGATGTTCACTGTCTAGTGGAGCCATGACTTCCAACAGCATATCATGACGAAAAAACAACACATGAGTTTCACAATAAAAACATGACAATGAATATGCTACATAGGTAGCAAGTAGAGGTTACAGAAAACCAATCTATTTTGGGAAAAAAGTGCAGAACAAAAAATGCACAGGATTAATCATGGATTCAGACAAATACACATAGGTGTTGAGCCCCAGAACTACCTCTCTTCTCCACAATTTCCTAAACCTTTTTCTTCTATCTTCCCATATCAGAGCCTCATAAGCTATTAAAAGTCATTACATGTTGATCTCAGGAGTGCATTTGAGTGATTTTAAAATTATATCATTGTGTGTGCTATTTGATCTAGGTTTTGTTTATCAACTAGGGAATGTAGCCACTTTCCATAGCTAACTTGTAATTCCATAGTAGTTTTCATTGTTATGTAGATTACAGGTGTCGACAGGAAAAACGAGACACATGGGAAACTCCGAAATGATCCACAGATGGACGAGGTCCTATCTATTTAGCTGAATTCCTGAAGAAAGGTATCAGTCAAAGGGTGGTCAACAGAGAGTCTTGTGTCAATTAGGATTCTTATCCAACACACAAAGAAGCCCAAAGCCATTCTCAAACTCATGGATCCATTTTTTCCGTCTGCAAGCCATCTCCAGAATGTAATCCAACATCCACTTTGGGTAGATTTACTGTTCATAGCAACCGAGAGGCTGAAATTCCAGATTTTGACCTGTTCACGTGTCCATTTCTAAAGAATTTTCTCCAAAATACAGCTACCTATTTCCTATATAAATATAAGCATTTGCAAAGCAAATAGTTATTCTTGATACTGTTGTTTTAGAGTTATTTTGTTGTTGTAACAGAGAGACATATCCTCTATTTCATAATACAAAAAAATTTGTTTTTCATATCACCATTTAAATCATGGTTTGAAGTGACCACATGTTAATCCAAGGTTTTGCAGAGGGCCCATGCGT
The DNA here is from genome assembly GCA_000404065.3 of Pinus taeda. Lineage (NCBI taxonomy): Eukaryota > Viridiplantae > Streptophyta > Pinopsida > Pinales > Pinaceae > Pinus > Pinus taeda. Next base: position 75,847 of record APFE030763574.1, on the reverse strand, counting down.
GGCTGAGGTTCTTCTTTTGTTTTGTATAGTTTTCATGCATATTTTCTCTTATTTGAGTTGTACATTTCTCATGTTTTGTTTATGGTTTTAATCATTTTAGTCTTGTACATGTTTTTACGATAGTGTTATATTTTCCACTAACACTGACCAATGCATTTGAAGATAGGTTATGCTCAAGATTTTTAATGTAGTTTTTGCATCAAGTGACGATATAAGACTTGCTTCCTCTCGTGAACTTTAGTTTTCAATTATAGTTGTTATTCTTTTATTTAAGTGAGATTTTCTTACTGCTTTTAGATAGTTTAGATATCAGTTCTTCATGCTATATGATGATATCTCGAGAGCCTTTAGCTTAACCCCATTTTAGAAGATAATTTGGTGAGCTATTGTGATCATAGGTGAAGTAATTTGATTTTTCTTTCATTAGTCTTCAAGTAGATAGTTTAGATATTAGTTCCTCATGCTATATGATGATATCTTCGGAGCCTTTAGCTTAACCTCGTTTTAGAAGTTAATTGGAAAGCTATTGTGATTATAGGTGAAGTAATTGATGTTTCTTTCATTACTTAGATAATTTAAATTTCATTATTTCATGCCATATGATGATATTTCCATTGTCCTTAGTTTAACCCCATTTTAGAAGTTAATTGGTGAAATATTGTGATTATGGGTGAAATCAGCGACTAGTTTTCAGCTTCTTTACTTTTTGGTTTTGAGTGTAGCAGTTTATTAGATTTCACTTCTGTGATTAGATAGACAACAGAGATTGTAACCTCATTTTGAGTACTTCATCTTTAGCTTGATTTATGTAGCTGCATGTTTACACTTTTGTTCAAGTTCTTATTTTATAGACAACATGTTTTGAGATATTTGAAGTTCTAAGTTTGGAAATTACCATAAGAGGCACAAACCTTGTCTTCAATTCTACATCCATACTTGATATTTAAAATTATTCTTAAAAATTTAGACTAGGATTTCCATTTGCATTAAATACTTTAGGAAACCAACAAGAACAAAACCCAAAATCAAGATAAAAACTGAAAATAGTGAGGTAAGAAAAAGGTTGCCTTGCACATACAATGCACTACACTTCAACAGTTTACAACTCCTGGATTGATAACTTATGTAGCAATTTAGGAAATAGTAAATTAACTAAACATTTTGGTGCCATTGTTGGGGAAGTGTAACTAGATAGGTGTTGAAGGCTCCGAAAATTGGGTCGACAACAAGGGGGATACCCGCCCAGTCCAGACCTTGGTTGGCAGCTCCTTATCCGTTTGGTATAGCGGGTCCAACTCGGGATCTAGGACCAGTTTCCCAATTCAGTGTGTGTGTGTGTGAGAAAGAAGGGTGTTTCTGTTCAGACTGGAATACTTCTATCTAATCTAATGCTATGCTATGTATTCTAATAAACAGAAAAACATTGAAATTTATGCTAACCTGAGGTGTGATCTTTCTTCTATGTGATCTAAAAAGATTTCATACAATAACTGGTAATAAAGACCATTCAGCTAACGTAAAAAAGGAATTCGATAAAAATGAGCTACTTCATATAAGAAGTTAGACGAAACAGTTGTTAAAAATTATCACATAAATGAGTTGTTCATACAATAAACATAAACAAATAGTTATCACCATACAAAAGTGCCAAATGATAACTGAGACATTCATGATGTAACATATAAATAACTAAAAACTGAATATCGCTTAACACATAAGTAGAAATGGTTAAGAGATAAAACTACAATTTATAACTAATCCTAGCTCATGAGCTTCAAGCAATGATTGATTTATCTCTCCTTGCTTCAACATCTACTAATAGTACAGAAGTGCAACTTCAGTAGCGGATATCAAATGCAAATATCAAATAAACCCTATTCCATTCATTCACCAAAACCTCCTCTGAGGGTGCAAAAGTGCATGTTCTGAGGACAAGTTTTTGATAAATTTTTGGACCCTTCTCTAAATGCATGAGAAGGGTTTAAATACTACTAACTAATTCTAAAAATAAATTATTACAAAAATAAAGGATGCATTTTAAATGATCGTCATGTTTTCAGGAAAATAAAACGAAACTAAAACTAAAATTAAACTATTTCTATGCTTGATCTCTGAAATCACATGTACGCAACATCTGTTTAAGGAGATTTGGGTGGCTGACTTCCGCTTTCAACTGGGCTGAGAAAAGAGAATCTATGAGAGTTGGCGCCATCTTTTTGGTTGCATTTATAATGCACTTAACAATCATCCATTGGCTATGTGGTTATACTAAGTATGTCTAGTAACAATCCCAGTTTAACTTACTTAGCCTTTGGATTACTTTAGCCTTTTCTTGAGCTCTCTGTTTCCAATTTTCTTCTAGCTGTTGAGCATTTAGTAAGTACCCAGGTGTGGTTTCTGCGATCAATTTTTCCCTGTGTAAATTCTCATTTGCACAATCAATAAGTCTGCTTGCCGTCGTGGTTGCTCCTTCTGCTGCTTGCTCTGCTCTCCTGGTTTGCTCGTCCCATTTGTTAAAGAGCATTTCCTTATGATTTTCATTAATCCTCATTGCACCTACTCTTTTGCCCTCCCCTGCCTCTTGCCATACCAAATACACAGTCACTCATTTGTCAATCAGATCGTACTCACTTTGCAATTCTATTACTTGATTAGTGGTTTTATCACTAATCTTGCAATAATGACTCCACTGTGATATCTTTTGGCCCAACGCTTCTTGCTGCTGTAGTAATTTCTCATTCAGGGAAATGGACTCTGTGATGAACTCTTTGAGCTTTGGGTCATTCTTGTGCATCTCTCTCAAATCCTGTAATTGTTTTCTTTTCTCATCCAAACCTTTCTGATAGCTTAACTGCATCTGCTGTAAGTCCTGTTACAACTTTTCAAGTTGTTTCTGCGCTTCATTATTGGCATGGGCTTGTTGCAATTATTCTTGTAGTACTTGTATCTTCTCTTCCCTTTCCTTTAGCAGTTGTTGTACCTCAGATGCTTTGTCGATTGTAGCGGAGGCGTATGCTCCTGCGATTTGAGATAGTTTGGTGAGATTTTTTGTGGGATTGCTTGCGGGATCTTTCCACAAGACGTCCAATTGTTCTGTGCTTTGAGAGAGAGTGCTTTCCAGCTTCCTTTTCTTGCTCTGCTTCCTTACTACTACTTTATGTTGTGGGCTATAAAATACATCTAGGGGAGGAATTTCTTCTACTTTTAGTACAAGCTCAAAGGATGGAGAAATAGGGATATGCTCCACATCTGAGGCTTCACTGACCATTCATGTGACTACTTCTATTATTATCTGTACATCACTAAGATTTGTTTTCATGGTCTGTCCTTCAAGATTGATCAAGTCATTGAAGGTTTCCCATTCTTTATCTAGTTCAGCTGTGACTGGTCGTGCTTGGATGACTAGAGGGGGAGGATTTCTTTGCAGGGAGGCAATAATCTGCTGATGTAGAAGTTCTTCTGACTAGGGCAATATTATTCACTGACCCTTTGTTCTTATCTAGTTAATTTCCGGATCTTTTAGAGTGTTCTGACGCTTCCTTTTTAGATTTAGACTGAGATCTGTTGGTACTTGAACTTCCACCGAGGCTGACACTTGGAGTTGGCTCTCTTGGGGGTTTTAGGCATAGCTTTTCCAAAGGAATACTAGCCAGCCTTCTTTCCCTGTATGTTTTGAACCTTTGAAATTCTACTGGGGGTAGCTGTTGTTGGGCTGTGTGCAGAATTTCTTCCAATGTGCTTTTCTGCTGAAATAAATCTTTTTCTCCGGAGAATACCTTTATCTTGACTACTGCTGTAAAATTGTGGGAAACCTCATAAGGGTCAAATGGCCTTGCAGTGAATTTGAAGCGTTATAAGCACATGATGTTCTTTACTTCTGCAAATGCATTACCTACATCAAATAGCGAGAAGGCACCACAGGCTATAGGGAACTGTGGCCAGATAGCCTTCTTTTTGTCTTTTAATTCTTTAGTTAAGCCTCCTTCTCCACAGGTTTGGTAGGCGATCTCTCGGGCTAAGATTTTTTTAGGAATATATACAGGCACGACATGAGGGGGGACCAAACTTCCAAAAACCCTGACATAAGTAAACATTTTTCCCCGAACAATCTTGCCACAGTGAGGATGTCTACTTGTGCTTCAGGCGAGCATCTCGGGGGGTCTTTATCATACAAAATTTTATACAAGGGTAACATAACTCCATGACAAATTTGGTAAAAATATGGGATGAACTGAGAGTCCTGTAACTCTTTGTGATATACATGAATGGGTAGAGGGTCTTGTGTCATCCGCTTCCAACCCATAATAGGAAACTTGGAAATATAACATATTGCGTCCATTATATACGCAAAAAGGTAAAAAGGAGGGTAAATCCTCTGAGCGGTAGCTCTTTTGGACCGGTAATTGCTAATGGCTGTGGCCAAGTTATCAGATAAAACTCTGGCCCAATCTACAATGGTGGCATTTGTTGTGGCATCCAATAATGGAAGCCACTCCCATGAGAATTTGTTAATATATGGAATTCCAAATATTCTACAGAGCATGGCACCAGCAAAGTAGTATGGAGAGGTAAGGGCACCAATACTGTACATACCGTGTTTGTCTTTCTTGAGCGGCTCATCTCTCCTAGACCAATCTTTGGTACTTTCTACCAAGTCTGTATTTTCTTTTACAAAATTCTTTGTACACTGTTTGTTGTAGATCACGTGTGGTTCTGGTAGATGATACATAAACTTTAAATCTTGTGTGACAAATGAACCAATGAGTCCTTGACCATGAACCTTGAACTGTCTATTTTTTATTTCTGCATTATCCAATATCCATTTGACCATGTCCGTGTATGGGAGGATTTTTGGCCATTCTGCTATCCGATGTAAGAATGAGCAAGTTAGCTCTGCGAGGGATGCTTCAGAGGAGCTTTGTGAGCCTGCGACAACTGTGACCCCCATTACTATGGGACTCTCCTCTTCGAGTATGTTATACATTCCTTCCCATGTAGCTATTCATGTGTCTCAATTGCAAGCCGTGTCTATATACAAAGGTGCCATTTTCTCTTCTTCGGAGCTCGGGGCTTTTCTTTTCTTTCCCATTTCAGCATGCGTATTATCTTGTATGGTCCTCTTCTCTTCGTGCCTGCAATTCAAAAGTGAGGTGAAATTGAATGACAAGGAAGGGTGATGAGAAAGTTTTAAATGCCAGAGACATACCAAATATGCCACCTTACGTGAAATGTTCTTTGAAGAGCATGCACCCATTTTATATTAATAACTGACAGCTAACTCTTTTTATTAGCATTTAAAGCGCATAACCATGTGTCAGCTTAGGGAAACTACTCCTGTTGAATAACAAGCCTGACAGATTTGCGATGGAGCGATTTTGCGATTTGCTACCGCAACATCGCAGATCGCGAAATCACAAAATCACAGATCACAGAATCATGCTACGCAACATCGCAGATTGTGAAATCGCAAAATCGCAAAGTCGCATAACTGCAGTATCGCAATATCGCAATATCGCAATATCGTAAATCACAGAAATATTATGTATGACAAATTTTTTGTTAACCTGTTTCATGCGAGATGCAATGTTCCAATCGGTGGCATCGCAGGTCGGAAGATTTCTTGAAGTGTTTTAAGTAAGTTATCCTGCATGCGATGCGATATTTGGTCGTTACCATTATCTCATGAATATTGGGATTGTGTTTGTGAGGTGGCATCCCACTATTTTCTTGCGATGTGATTTCTCTTGGTCGGGCAATTTTTTACATTATCATAAACTTAGATTCTAAGAGCTTCCAAGGTGTCTTTCTAAGCTTATGATGGTTACTTTATTTTGTGAAAAAGAAATTTAAATGCTACTTTAAATTCTTCCTATTTTAATAACTGAGGCCCCCCCCTTATTTATTATAAATAAGGAGGGGGGTTGTTGGTGGCCACAAAAATTGGCGATTCACTCGGAAGAACAAGTTATCTCTGTGTTTGAGTTGAATTTTACAAACTTCCAAAACATAAATTTCTCAAAAAGTTAAGCTTTACTATAGAAAGATAAAGTACATTATGCTCTAACCTGTTAATGACATTTTGTTTCAACTATTTTCAACTTTGATTATTTGTTGCCTCTAGTTAGTCCTTGTGTTTACATTAGTCATTACTTGGTCTGTAAGGATAAAACAAAGTCTTCTCTATAAACCAGTATTAATATACTCATTTTTCGTAGGTAGAGCCTCTGCTGCCAGCAGGCATTCACAACCTCGACAGGGTTACCTTTTACGCAACAATGATCATGTATCCTACTTAAAGAAACCTACAAATCTCAAAGAAGAATCCACATCTACACTTATTGCTTTTTCTTTTTATTCTTAAAGAACAATGTCTTGGTTTGATTGCCAATTTGTGACACAGTCATTCACTCGATTTATAACTTTGCTAAACAAGCTGGCTTGTGATGAGACCCCTTGCCTCTTGATTGTAACAATCTTGATTCATTGCCCTATTATGGTATGCATTATTTGTCAAAGTCAGCAGGTTATAATATCTGTGATTATGATAAGCCGACTCGTGATGAGACCTCTCATTCTTCAAGATAAAGTGTATCCTTGGATTGTTCCTCTGAAAGTTGTGATTTCCTTAGAAGGGAGGAAATCATTGTCTTCTTTAGATAGCTCTGGACGATAATGATAGATTTTTTTGGAACTAACTGTTCTACAGAGAATCTTTATTTTGTTATTGATACCTTTCATTGCACTGATATAAAACAATTTCTTCACTAAAGGTTTATCTTCATCAAACTTTTATGAAGTTGAAACTAGTGTCATATCTAGGCTAGAGCCTTTAACTGTATCTTTCAATAATAAAGATCATTTTTCCAAAATACTTGGTATTTATACAAGCGAAAAAATTAAACTCTAAAAAAGAGAGTTGGTGTCTTTTTCATAAATGCCTAATGTAACTATTCACAACTTGCTTTATTATGTGAGAATTTTTTTTGACGACGTTCGCAAATTTTATAATGAGAAGTAATTTTGTCTTTGGATATTCTATAAAATACGAAAATGGCTGATCACTTCGTTTATTTTAACTACGAACTAACTAAACTAATTATACTCCTATTCTAATCAATATACATGAAACTAACTAGGTGTAATCATATTTCCAATGTAACCATCTTCTCATTTTTGTTCCTGCATATATGTATAGTTCAAATATTAATACTAAAAACGAAATTCTTACTGATCTTAGAAAATTGAATGTAGAACAAGAACGTAGAATTATTGTTAGAATTTTGTTTAGAATTTCGTTTAGAATTTCCCTCTTATGGAATTTTCTTTCCAAATGAATACTTATTGGATGATAGAAATCTGGATGAATTCCTATTAAAGACTCATAAATGCTCAATGGAAGAGATAACATACCAGATTGAAGATATGAATTTTTGAATTCAAAGGCTTGGAAATCAGAAAACAAATTTGTTTTTGTACAAAATAGGTAAGAAGGAAAAAATAAGATAAGATTATTATCTGTACAACTAGAATTACAACACAGTTGGGATTGTTTCGTAATGATTTCTCTTTCACAAGGATTGACTATGATTATAGGGTTTGAGTGACCTCGACCCTCATCTTGTGATTCAGAAAGGGGACCATGATTATAAACAGGCATGAAAGGTTGGTCATGATATGAATCATAGACTAGAATATTTTCTTGGGTAATGAAATCATGTAGGTGATTAGCTTCTTTAGAATGAGGATCGGTCGAAATAGCTTGCGATTTAAAGTACTCCTCATTATCATATATTATTTGAAGTTCTTGCTGATTTTCTCGAGATAAATCAACATCTTCAATATCAAAATAATCATGATAGATGACTTCATAAGATTCCCTAGGTTTTTCTTCAGTTTCTCCCAGTATATTCAAACAACGAGGAATAAGGATTTCATGTCTGTTAATGGAAAGAGAATGTTCTTCGATTGTTTCTTTATCTTGAAAATGACTTAGTGGTGATTCATTAAGACCAACCTCTATACATTCTGAAATATCATTAATATTGAGAGAGGAAGAAATATCATCATTAAAAATATCAGGATAAAGAGAAAAATGTGATTATGGAGTAATGCAAGAAAAATGTCTTCTTGAAAACTCTTGCGCATTATGTTCATCATAGATTTCAGTTTTTAGATCATATCTTGATGTGCTCGTGTTTTTTGAAAGAAAAATTATTTGTTTTCATGACCTTGGCATTTGTTGAGCTGCGATCGTATTTTCTGAAGTTGCCTCAAAGTTGCCTTCAGATTCCAAGGTGATCTTTCTTCCAAAATCGTCGCTTTTGTCTTCTAGTGTTCGATCCGAAATATCTTCTAAGTTTTGTGAAACTTCTTCATCTTGATTTATTTGCAAATATGAATTGGATTTCTCATTTATGCCAGAAGGGAGTTGAACAAAGCTTGGATTAATTTCATACGAACCAGGAACAGGAGGCAGCGGATAGTTATGATCAACACAATCTAATGATTCTTCACTTATGGGATCATTCTCAATATTAAATTTTAAAGAATTTAGATGAAATCGAATATTAAAATCTCTAACAAACTCATCTTCTTTTCGTAGATATTCAATTTCATCATATACCTGATCATAATCATAGGAGTCAAATTTGCAAATAAAAATCGTGACAGATTGATCCCAGCTGTGAATTGAGGCAACCGAAAGTGTTCTACACCATTTTCTAGTTTCTGCTACAAATGTGGGAGTAAACATTCTGCATAAAATACCTTCGTGAATTCCTTGAAATTCAGAATTTGAAACGCCTTGAATAAATTGAAAGGCATGATTAAAAGCAGAAGAATTTGTCTTACCATTGAATTTTACCTGATACAGTAGCCTTACCACTTCAGGTGGAGTGTTGGAAGATGCACGAACGTGGATGCAACTCCAAATTGGAAGTTTAAGAGAGGATATCCTAAGTCAAATGTTAACATTGAAAACAAATTCCAAAAGACAACATATTTTAGGCCCTCCTTCTAGCGCCAAATATGTTGAAGGCCCTGAAAATCGGGTCGACAACAAGGGGGACACCGGCCCGGTCCGGACCTTGGTTGGCAGCTCCTTATCCATTTGTTTTAGCGGTTCCGACTGGGATTATGGGACTAGTTTCCCAATTTACTGTGTGTGTGTGAGAAAGAAGGGTGTTTCTGTTCAGATTGGAATACTTCTATCTAATCTAATGCTATGCTATGTATTCTAATAAACAAAAAAACATTGAAATTTATGCTAACCCGACGTGTGATCTTTCTTCTATGCGATCTAAAAACATTTCATACAATAACTGGTTAATAAAGATCATTCCCCTATCGTAAGAAAAGAATTCGATAAAAATGAGCTACTTCATATAAGAAGTTAGACAAAATAGCTATTAAAACTTATCGCATAAATGAGCTATTCATACACTAAACATAAACAAATAGTTGTCACCGTACAAAAGTGCCAAATGATAACTTAGTCATTCATGATGTAACATATAAATAACTGAAAACTAAATATCGCTTTAACGCATAAGAAAAAACAGTTAAGAAATAAAAGTACCATTTATAACTAGTTCTACTCATGAGCTTCAAACAATGATTGATTTATCTGTCCTTGATTCAACATCTACTAAGAGTAAAGAAGTGCAACATCAGTAGCAGATATCAAATGCAGATACCAAAACCTCCTCTGAGGGTGCAAAAGTGCATGTTCTGAGGACAAGTCTTGGATAAATTTCCGGACCCTTCTGTAAACGCATGAGAAGGGTTTAAATACTACTAACTAATTCTAAAAATTAATTATTACAAAAATAAAGGATGCGGTTTAAATGAACGTCCTTTTTTCAGGAAAATAAAATGAAATTAAAACTAAAATTAAACTATTTCTATGCTTGATCTCTGAAATCACATGTATGCAACATCTGTTTACGGAGATTTGGGTGACTGACTTCAACTTTCAATTGGGCAGAGAAAATAGAATCTATGAGAGCTGGCACCATCTTTTCGGTTGCACTTATAATGCACTTAAGAGTCATCCATTGGCTATGTGGTTTTACTAAGTATGTCCAGTAACAATCCCAGTTTAACTTACTTAGCCTTTGGATTACTTTAGCCTTTTCTTGAGCTCTCTGTTTCCAATCTGCTTCTATCTGTTGAGCATTTGGTAAGTACCCCGGGGTGGTTTCTCCGATCAAATTTTCCCTATGTAAATTCTCATTTACACAATCAATAAGTCTGCTTGCTGTCGTGGCTGCTCCTTCTGCTGCTTGCTCTGCTCCCCTGATTTGCTCATCCCATTTGTTAAAGAGCATTTCCTGATGATTTTCATTAATCCTTTGTGCACCTGCTCTTTTACCCTCCTCTGTCTCTTGCCATACCAAATACTCAGTCACTCATTTGTCAATCAGATCATAGTCACTCCATAGTTCTATTACTTGATTAGTGGTTTTATCACTAATCTTGCAATAATGACTCCACTGTGATATCTTTTGGCCCAACGCTTCTTGCTGTTGTAGTAATTTCTCATTCAGGGAAATGAACTCTGTGATGAACTCTTTGAGCTTCGGGTCATCCTTGTGCATCTCTCTCAAATCTTGTAATTATTTTCCTTTCTCATCCAAACCTTTATGATAGCTTAACTGCATCTGCTGTAAGTCCTGTTGCAACTTTTCAAGCCGTTTCTGTAATTCGTTATTGGCATGGGCTTGTCACAATTGTTGTTGCAGTACTTGTATTTTATCTTCCCTTTCTTTTAGCATTTGTTGTACCTCATACGCTTTGTCGATTGTAGCGGAGGCATATGCTCCCATGATCTGAGATAGTTTAGTGATATCTTTCGCGGGATTGCTTGCGGGATCTTTCCACAAGATGTCCAATTGTTCTGTGTTTTGAGAGAGAGCGCTTTCCAACTTCCTTTTCTTTCTCTGCTTCCTTAATACTGCTTTATGTTGCAAGCTATAAAATACATCTAGGGGAGGAATTTATTCTACTTTTAGTACAAGCTTAGAGGATGGAGAAATAGGAATATGCTCCACATCCAAGGCTTCACTAACCATTCCTGTGACTACTTCTTTTATTATCTGTACATCACTGACATTTGTTTTCCTAGTCTGTTCTTTTAGGTTGATCATGTCATTGAAGGTTTCCCACTCTTTATCTAGTTCAGCTGTGACTGGTGGTGCTTGGATGACTAGAGGGGGAGGATTTCTTTGTGGGGAGGCAATAATCTGCTGATGTAGAAGTTCTTCTGACTGGGCAGTATCATTCGCTAACCCTTCATTCTTATCTAGTTCATTTCCGGATCTTTTAGAGTGTTCTGATGCTTATTTTTCAGATTTAGACTTAGATCCATTGGTACTTGAACTTCCACTGAGGCTGACACTTGGAGTTGGCTCTCTCGGGGGTTTTAGGCATAGCTTTTCCAAAGAAATACTAGCCAGCCTTCTTTCCCTGTATGTTTTGAACCTTTGAAATTCTTCTGGGGGTAGCTGTTGTTGGGCTGTGTGCAGAATTTCTTCCAATGTGCTTTTCTGCTGAAATAAATCATCTAATAAATCTTTTTCTCTAGAGAATACCTTTATCTTGACTGCTGTTGTAAAATTGTGGGAGACCTCATAAGGGTCAAATGGCCTTGCAATGAATTTGAATAGCTATAAGTGCGTGATGTTCTTTACTTCTGCAAAGGCATGACCTACATCAAATAGCGAGAAGGCCCAACAGGATATAGGGAACTGTGGCCAGATATCTTTCTTTTTGTCTTTTAATTCTTTAGCTAGGCCTCCTTCTCCACAGGTTTGGTAGGCGATCTCTTGGGCTAAGTGTTTATCAAGAATATATACAGGCAGGACATGAGGGGGATCGAACTTCCAAAAATCCTGACATAAGTAAACATTTCTTCCCCGAACCATCTTGTGACAGTGAGGATGTCTACTTGTGCTTCAGGAGAGCATCTCAGAGGGTCTTTATCATACAAAATTCTATACAAGGGTAACATAACTCCATGACAGATTTGGTAAAAATATGGGACGAACTGAGAGTCCCGTAACTCTTTGTGATATACATGAATGGGTAGAGGGTCTTGTGTCATCCACTTCCAACCCATAACAGGAAACTTGGAAATATAAAATATTGCGTCCATTATATACATAGAAAGGTAAAAAGGAGGATAAATCCTCTGAGCAATAGCTCTTTTGGACCGGTAATTGCCAATGGATATGGCCAAGTTATCAGATAAAACTCTAGCCCAATCTACAATGGTGGCATTTGTGGCGCCATCCAATAATGGAAGCCACTCCCATGAGAATTTGTTAATATCTGTCATTCCAAATATTCTACAGAGCATGGCACCAGCAAAGCAGTATGGAGAGGTAAGGGCACGAGTACTGTACATATCATGTTTGTCTTTCTTGAGCGACTCATCTCTCCTAGACCAATCTTTGGTAGTTTCTACCAGGTCCAGATTTTCTTTTACAAAATTCTCTGTAAACTATTTTTTGTAGATAACCTGTGCTTCTGGTAGATGATACATAAGCTTTAAATCCTGTGTGACGAATGAACCAATGAGTCCTTGACCATGAACCTTGAACTGTCTATTTTTTATTTATGCTTTATCCAATATCCATTTCACCATGTCCGTGTATGGGAGGATTCTTGGCCTTGCTGCTATCTGATGTAAGAATGAGCAAGCTAGCTCTGCAAGAGATGCTTCAAAAGAGCTTTGTGAGCCTACGACAGCTCTGACCCCCATTACTCTGGGATTCTCCTCTTCGAGTATGTTATACATTACTTCCCACATAGATATTCCCGCGTCTCGATTGCAAGCCGTGTCTGTATACAAAGGTTCCATTTTCTCTTCTTCGGAGCTCGGGGCTTTGCTTTTCTTTCCCATTTCAGCCTACGTATTCTCTTGTATAGTCCTCTGCTCTTCGTGCCTACAATTCACAAGTGAGGTGAAATTGAATGACAAGGAAGGGTGATGGGAAAGTTTTAAATGTCGTAGACATACCAAATATACCACCTTATGTGAAATGTTCTTTGAGGAGCACGCACCCATATTCTATTAATAACTGACAGCTAACTCTTTTTATTAGCATTCAAAGCGCATAACCATGTGTCAGCTTAGGGAAACTACTTTTCTTGAATAATGAGCCCGAAACATTTGAAATGGAGTGATTTTTCAATTTGCTACTGCAACATCGCAGATCGCAGAATCATGCTACTGCAACATCGTAGATCACGAAATCGCAAAGTCGCAGAACTGCAGTATCGTAATATCGTAATACCGCAATATCACAAATCGTAGAAATATTATGTATGACAAATTTTTTGTTAACCTGTTTCTTGCGAGATGCGATGTTCCGATTGGTGGCATCGCAGATCGACAGATTCCTTGAAGTGTTTTAAGTAAGTTATCCTGCATGCGATGCGATATTTGGTCGTTACCATTATCTTGTGAATATTGGGATTGCATTTGTGAGGTGACATCCCGCTATTTTCTTGCGATATGATTTCTCTTGGTCGGGTAATTTTTTACCTTATCATAAACCTAGATTCTAAGAGTTTCCAAGGTGTCTTTCTAGGCTTATGATGGTAACTTTATTTTGCGAAAAAGAAATTTAAATGCTACTTTAAATCCTTCGGATTTTAATAACGGAGAGTCCCCCCTTATTTATAATAAGTAAGGAGGGGGGTTGTTGGTGGCCACAACAGTAGGCTATCTCTTACATTCAAAAAAAAAAGGAGGGAAAAATTGATAATTTCTTGAAGTATGCTATCCTCTTGCACCTAGTGTGATCTGGAGGATCAGGAAAGAGAATTATTAGTTCAATAATTTCTTGAGTATGTTCTCTTATTGCACCTAGTGTGATCTGGAAGATCAGAAAAATGATTATTAGCCCAATTGAAGAAATCTTAAAAAAAATAAAAAAATAAAATGACATGCATGGAGAAAGAGATTCTATGGGAAGGTTTATAGCTAGGGGCAAACGTTTGATTTTTACAAATCCAACTACTTCAAGGAATAGACAAAATAAACCTCCATCCCAAACTCATACTCCTAACCTTAGGATTCCTAGAATTCAAGGGGCAGCAACTGATTAGAAGATTCTCTCACACTATCTACTAAATCTGACCTCGGAGAAGAACCCTTCCTCACCTCTATAGGGTAACCTATTGTAGTGAAAGAAGATGAATCACCTAGAGAAGAAGAAGAGGTAGAGACCCTCTCTCATTATCCATTAATAGAAGAACCAGAACATTCTGATGAAACTAACATGGCAGAAGTTGTACAAGATGGAGAATTTTCACTATTTGGAGGAGGGGGTAAAGGTAGAGTTAGAGGAAATAATGGAGGTGGTAGAGGTAACAATGGAGGAGGTAGAGGTAAGAATGGGGGAAATAGGGAAGGAGATAACTCATTTGAATTCCCTATAGTCGATGAGGAAACCCATACAACAATGAAAAACATTTCACCATTTGTCCTCCCAAACTTTTATGGATTGCAAAGTGAGGATCCTCGAACATTTTTATTTGAGTTTGAACACTTATGACGAACCCATGACTATCTAGAAGACTCAAAAAATCAAATTGTTCCCTTCAACATTGAAAGGGGCTTCTCTAAAATGGTTTATGGGATTAGTCACTCAATGTATTAGGACTTGGAATGATATGACGTAGGAATTTTTTGATAGATATCTAGATTATTGTATTCTTATTAATCATAAGGATGAGGTATTCAAAATGATGCAAAAAGAAGATGAGAAATTGGAGGATTTTCTTGAAAGGTTTCAACACAACTTAAAGAGAAAAAATAGCCAATTTAGATGAGGAAACCTTGAAAGCCATTAGATATGAATGGATAGATATTTTAAACATGATGGGGAAGGGAGATATCTATCAACTTCCACTAAGTGACATAGTTGAACTATGTGTCCATCTCTCAAGGGGAAAATCTTAAACTGGAAAAGTGCCTAGAGATCCTTCTCTTATTAGAGCAAGCAAATCTGCAACTGGAATAGTAAGTAGGGCAGAGATTGGCAATATGCTTGATGAGTTCAAAATTGACATTCTAGGGAGCCTTAATGAACGTCTAGATGCCCTAAAAATTCAAAACAAGCAGAAAGAAAAGCTGATGCCTTAGCAATCTTTTGCCCAAAATGTAGAAGGAAACATGCTCTAACGAAATGTCCCTTGGATGCAAAAGTTGTAGAAACATGTATGATTTTCTCAGAAAGTCATGAGAAGAAGCATTGTCCTTCAATCGCAGGAGACAAAGCTGTCTTTGAAGAGGACCCAAATTCAGTAGAATCTCTTTGTTTTGTTTCAAGAAGACCTTGGCAAGGGCAACAAAATCAGGGATTTAGCAATCCTATGAGTTTTCAGCCCCCACCAAATTCGAATTCTTGGGAACAACCTTAGCCCCAACCTCAAAATTAGTATCAATCTCAATCATGGGCACAAGGGGTACAAAATTCTTATGGGAGATTTGCTCAATACTATCAATATCCTCCATCATATCAGGGCCATCCTCTCCCACAAAACCAACAACAAAATCCACAACTTCCAAATCAAAACCCACAACTTTCATTACCATTTCCACAACAAAAACCTCCCCATCAAAACCAAAATCCTCAACTCTTGCTTCCATTTCAATAGAAGCCAAATCAATTACCAGGAAACCATTACAAAATCCCAACAACAGAAATCCTCAAAATGCTTACATGGTAGAGGGACAATAATTTCCCACCTATATGATTATTCCTCTAGATCTTAATGATGTTCAACTTAGATCTGGTAGGATTTTAGAAAAGTAAAAGCCTTCTACAGATGTTCAAGAGCAAGATGCTTCTGAGGAGGATTCTCTGAAATTCAATAAAAGTTTTGAGGAAGCATCCCTTCAAAACCAAACCATTCAAAAAGAAAAACAAAAAGAGTCAACCCCCACAACTCCTATAGTTAAGAAACCTGCATCTACATCCACATCTCCTTTTCCTGAAAGATTACAGATTGACAAGGGGGTGAAAAAAAAATAATTGTTGCCTGACTATGATTTTCTAGATGAATTAAAGAATGTTTATATCAATATTCCCTTGCTACAAGCCATTAGAGAGATCCCTATTCTAGCAAAAACAATAAAGGAGTTGAGTATCAAAAGACTAGGTAGGAAACCAAGAGACACAAAAAGAATCCACCTAGTAGGAAAGATAGCAGATATCATTACGGGAAATAGTACCATGCAGAAATATGTGGATCCAGGTAGTCCAATTGTCAAGAGACACATAAATGGGATAGAAATTCCAAATACATTGATTGACGTAGAGGCTACTATAAACATTATGAGTAGATAGACTACGAAACAAATTAAACTTCGTAATCTTCTTTTTACAACTACTTTACTGTGACTTGCAGATAGGTCAGTAATCAAATCAGATGGTATACTAGAAGATATTTCGGTATCCTTAGATTCTTGGGAATATCTAGTAGATTTCATGATTTTGACTCCGAAGAGTAACCTAGGAGGGCACCCACTCATCTCAAGAAGACCTTGGCTAGCCACAACTGATGCTTTTATTAGTTATAGATTTGGTGACATGTACATTTATGATGGTAGTTCAACAAAAGAATTCACCTTGTAACCTACAAAAAAAGCAATTACAGAAGTAGGAGACAATGAATGGGTCGATGATGAAGATACTATACAACCTATCTTTACTCTCTCTGCAGTTAGTGGAGATAGTCAAATTTTGAAACATCTTGAAAATATGACCACACACAATTTCAGTTAGTTTTTTATATTGAATACTTGTCATCAACGAAAATGTCTCTCTACTCTATGGAAGAGTTTGGCAGTTCTGTAGTTGAAATTTTTCCAGGTAAAACATTGAATATCAACAAAAATTTGGAAAAGTTACAACAAGAAGAGCTAACCAAAATCTTGCAAATACATTCTACTGCATTTGCATGGGAGTATATTTATATGAAATGTATTGAACCTAAGACTTACATCCATCATATCTATATTGAGGAAAATAGTAGACCAATCAGACAACCTTAGAGAAGGATGAATCCAAATCTTAGGGAGATTGTGAAAGATGAGCTCCAAAAATTACTCAATGTGAACTTCATTTACCCAATCTCAAATAGCCAATGGGTTTAAACCTTGGTGATAGTACCCAAAAAGAATGGTAAATTGAGGGTGTTCATTGATTACAGGGAATTGAATAAAGAAACTTTGAAATATCACTTTCCTTTTTCTTTTATCGATCAAGTATTAGATACATTAGCAGGAAAAAAGTACTTTTCATTTTTGGATGGTTTTAGTGGTTATAATCAAATTCAATTAGCACCTGAAGATTAGGATAAAACCACATTTACTTGTCCATGGGGAAATTTTGCCTAGCGAGTGCTTCCTTTTAGATTATGTAATGCACCAGCCACATTCCAAAGAGTAGTACTAGGAATTTTTTCTGATCTAATCCATTATTGTGTAGTGGTATATATGGACGATTTTACAGTCTATGGTAATACATTTGAAGAAGCCTTGGAAAATTTGGGAAAAGTCCTTATAAGATGTAAAGAAACAAACCTTTCATTAAGCCATGAAAAATGATTTATGATGTTTACTGAAGGTAGTGTTTTGTGACATCATATTTCAGGGGATGGGATTAAAGTAGATAAATCAAAAGTTGAAGTCATCTCCAGGTTACCTATTCCAAATTGTCAAAATGATGTCAGAAGTTTTCTAGGATTTACTGGATATTATAGAAGATTTATAGAAAACTTTACCAAAATAGCATCTCCACTCTTGAAACTGCTTACAAAAGACTATGAATTCAAATGGAGTCCTGATTTCCAATCAGCGTTTGAAGCTTTGAAATCAAGAATATTTGAAGCACCTATCTTGAGAGGACCAAATTGGAAACTCCCTTTCCATATTTCTATAGATGGTTCAGATATAGCTCTAGGAGTTGTATTGGGACAAAAAGACTTGGTTCCTTATGCCATTAACTATACCAGTAAAAATTTGACTCCCACTGAGTTGAAATATAATATCACTTAAAAAGTGTTCTTAGTTGTTGTTCATGCAATTAATAAGTTCATACATTATATAACAGGCTACGAAACTTTATTCATACTGATCATTCTGCAATTAGATATTTAATGAACAAACCTATTACTAATGGCAAATTTATGAGGTGGCTCCTACTTTTATAGGAATTCAATATTATTGTGTTAGATAGACCAGGGAAACAAAACACAGTTCCTGATTTATTGTCTAGGATTTGGAATATCAAAGAATATTCTCCTGTAGAGGATAAGTTTCCAGATGAATACTTATTTGCAGTAACTACTAAAACTCCTTGGTTTGTAGATATGGCTAACTATTTGGTTACAAGGAAAATACCTTCACATTTATTTCCTAGTGAAAGAAGAAATATTATTCAAGAAAGTTCAAGATATTCATGGATTTCTACTGAATTATTTAAAATAGGGCCAGACTTTCTAATCAGAATATGTGTCAGGGAAGATGAAATTCTTGATATTCTCAAAGCATATCATGATGAACCATGCGGTGCACACTTTGCTGATAAGAGGATAGCTTATAAAATCCTTTCTTTAGGATATTATTGGTTGTTCCTCTTCAAAGATGCAAAACAATATGTCAAGATTGTGACAGTTGCCAAAGGATGGGGAAACCTACCCCTTCAAATGAAATTCCATTACAACCTCAAGTACTCATCAAACCCTTTGAAAAATGGGCTTTAGACTTTATTGCATGTATTAATCCTCCATCTAAATAGAAAAAGTATATATTGGTATGTATTCATTATGTCACTAAATGGGTAGAATCCAGAGCATTATTTTCTGCTACTGAAAATTAAGTAGTTAATTTTCTTTATGAGGATATTTTTACTCACTTTGGTGTTCCAAGAGAAATTGTGAGAGATCAGGGAAGTCAATTCACATCCAGAATGATGGAGAAGCTGATGGAAGAGTACAAGGTCAATCATAGAAAATCCACTCCTTATCACTCGCAAGCAAATGGTCAAGTGGAGTCCACAAAGAAAGTAATTGAACGCATCCTTACCAGGATCATGCATTTACATAGAAGAGATTGGGTAGAAAGGCTTCCTGAAGCCTTATGGGCCTACATAACTACATAGAGGAATACAACAGGACATACTCCCTATGAACTTGTTTATGGAAAGGAAGTTCTGCTCCCCTTTGAGTTCCAAGTGAAGACCTTCAAGATGGCAGTTCAATTGGGAATGGATCTATCAGAAGCCCAAAAGCATAGACTGGAGAAGTTGAATGAACTAGATGAGATCATATAAGAAGCAATTCAAAGAACTGATCTAGTTCAACGTCAAAGAGCTAAGTGGCATCAAAAATACATCAAGGACAAAAAGTTCCAAAAGGAGATTGGACATTGCTATTTGATTCCAAGTTCAAAGATTTTCAAGGTAAATTTCAGACTCATTGGCTTGGGCCGTATGAGATTGATTTTTTTTTAGAAATGGAGTAGTAAGAATCAAAAAAATTGATGAACATCAAACTCCTCTCATTGTTAATGGTCATCGGTTGAAGATCTATCATAAGCCACTCTCAAAGGAGGAGTTTATCAAAATCTTTCAAGATAATTCAGCAATGAGGTTGGTGAAGAAGAATCGTTCTTCTCCACCAGCCTAGTCTTTGCTCTTTTCATCATCATCTAAAGAAAAAACTTAATAATAATAATGTATAAGCCTGAAAACCAATCACTAATTGGCAGCCTTATGTAGAAATTGCAGGGAAAAAATTAGAAGCTTTTGACGCCCTATATTTTCCAAAAAAAAATAAAAATCTGATTTCACTCTATCTTGCCACCACATTCCATTAATAAAATTCCTTTCAGTTTTATCTTCGTGTTCACCTTTCCATATATGATTGATACAAACATTTTTCATTTCCATTCATTTCCATCCATTTCACCAAGTCATATATTATTCACTATGTCAGTTTCTGCAGCTGAATTCTGATTCTGCAGCTGTTTGCTGATTGCACAGCTAATCCTCTATTGCTCTTTAGTGACAACCAAGTGATTAGCCAAATAATGATAAAATAAATATGCAGGTATGGAAGAGGAAGATCGTTTGAAGATGTCAGCACCTAAAATCACCTATAAAGGCATCCAATTAAATTTTAGCCAAATGAAAGAGATATGATTCCAACGTATGAGAACAACCATTTTCAAATAGCATTTCAAACACATAATTTGTATAGTTTGTAAATCACAAGCTCCATAATCTATAATGATTTGACATGATAACTTCCTTAACTCCACCATATCCTACGCATCAATCCTAATGGTCTCACAATCCTCTCCCGAGTTCAACTCTTACTTAGTCATACATCCACATTACAATTGTCAAAAGAGCTAATCATGTAGACATGAGCTTATTGATTACTGCTCTCCTCTACTCACATTTCACTCTGCAACATTTTTATGAACCCATTAGCATCCACTCTGTAGCCTTTTATTTCAAACTCTATTCAGTTTCTCCAATTTCACTCTGCCTCCAAACTTTCACATTGGGTTTTATGATTTTCAGTTCAAGGTTTGTTTTACATAGACTTCTGTTCCGTGAACCCATTTTCATTGCATGCTCCGCATTCTTCTCGCTTTTCAACCACTGGTTTTCTCTGTAGCCCTCTTCCATTTTCTGCTCTTCTCACATAACCATTATGATCCTATAAAACTATCATCTACAAAGGTATTTTCGTATTAAGAAGGAGGAATGGGTTTTATAGTGAGAACAAAGACTAGTGGAGCTAAATTTACAGAGGGATACCCACAGCTAAAGAGCACATTGAGGAAGGCAAGATGGTTGTAGTTTATTCAGAAGTTAATAGGTCATAGTAAGGAAGTCACAAAAACGTTTGCAAGATCCTTCAATGGTATCCAAGTTGAAATTGGGGAAATCAATTTTCTAGTAACAGAGTCATCCATTGCAGCAGAAATAGAGCTTCCATAAGAAGGAGAATGATGGTCTAAGAACAAGTACTTTGATGGAAAGGTCTGGAGGGTTATTCTTCATAATCTAGGTATGGATGTATCAATTTTTAAATGAGGAATTCCTATTTCAGCCTTAAATGAAAAAATGGACTAGTCTATTGTTGATAATCTAGAAATTCACTACATGTGAGGGTAGGTATGGCTCTATGTACATGTACCATATAATATTATTAATGAATTTCTTGGAGAATGAAACCATCAATCTTCCTTATTTCTTGTTGAGTAGTTTGAGAAAAATTTCTACTACTGTGCAAAAGAATATAGATGATATAGAGCCTCATCTCTATCATCATGGCCTTATTAAGATTTTGGTTGAGAATTAATTGAAAGAAAGGAAAGATACATGGGAGAAATTCCTAGTTCAGAATTTCTTCCAAGATCCTCCTAAAGTGCCCGAGGGAAGTTCAAAAAACAAAAGTAGGAGGAAAATAAAAATTTAACAATACAAGATACTCTTACTGGTGTGACCAAGGAAACCAATAAAGAAGAAATGCTTTCAGAAACATTGATTGAGGCTAGAAAACAAGTAAAACATAAAGGAAAGAGGAATATTGAAGATATTTACCAGACTCTTGAGCTTTCTTTAGAAGAAGAGTAAGTGCTTTCTGAGAGACTAATTCACCTTAAGAAACAGTCGACTAAGGCAAAAGAAAAAGAAAATGAGAAACAAAGCATAGAAAAGGGAGACACAAGCTCACAAGGATTAAGAAGGAGCTCTAGATTAAAGGGAAAATTGAAGAAAACACAAACCAAAGGCGCTCACTTCGTATACCTGGGAGGTGAAACTCTAGATCAGTCGCTAGAAAACACTCCTCCCGATCAAATTACACAATATTCTCCCTCTCGCCAATTAGTTTTTGAAACTAGTCAAAGGAAGACAACACCAAAAATTGATCAAACTCAGCAACAAATATATGACTTCATTGAATCATTAGAAAATACTAGAGAAGAACAGGGGACTTCATCCAATCAGCCAAGTACAGCTCAGGAAACTTTGATTTAGTCATTAAAACAAGAGATTTATGAGTTGGATGTTCTGAACAAACATATCCAAAGGGAAAATGGAACACTAAAAGAGCAAAACAAATTGGACAAAATTATCCATGATAATACCATGTTGCATTTAGGATTATGGCACAAGAAAAATAGAAAATTGAAGAACAAGAACAAGAGGTTCAGTAGAGCCCTCATCAATCTCAAATACAAGTGCCTTATGATGAATCCTAGGATGATAGTAACAGCAAGGAAGAAGAAGAAAAGGTTGGTTTTATTAGAAGAAGTCTCAGAGAAGATGAATTGAAGGAAGGCTAGTTACAATTTTGGTTGCATGAGGACATGCAACATCTTCACAGTGGGGGTATGTTGAGCCCCAGAACTACCTCTCTTCTCCACAATTTCCTAATCCTTTTTCTTCTATTTTCCCATATCATAGCCTCATAAGCTATCAAAAGTCACTACATGTTGATCTTAGGGGTGCATTTGAGTGATTTTCAAATTATATCATTGTGTGTGCTATTTGATCTAGGTTTTGTTTATCAACTATGGAATGTAGCCACTTTCGACAACTAAATCGCAATTTCGCAGTCATTTTCATTATTTTGTAGGTCACAGGTGTCAGCAAAAGAAACAAGACACATGGGAAACTCATAAATAATCCACACATGGATGAGGTCCTATTTGTTTAGCCGAAGTCATGAAGAAAGGTCCAGGTCAAAGGGTGGTCGATAGAGAGTCTTGCATCAACTAAGACTCCATTCTAGCATGAAAAGAAGCCCGAAGCCATTCTGGAACTCATGGGTCCATTTCTGCTACATGTCGGCCATCTCCATAATGTAATCCAACATCCACTTTGCATAGATTTACTATTCATGGCAACCGAGAGGCTGAACTTCAGGATTCTGAGTTGTTCACATGTCCATTGCTAAAGAATTTTATCCAAAATATAGTTATCTATTTCCTCTATAAATATAAGCATTTGCAACACAAATAGTTAGTCTTGATACTGTTGTTTCAACATTATTTTTTTGTTGTAACCGACAGACATATCCTCTGTTTCATAATACAAAAACTCTATTTTTCATAAGACTGTTTAAAGTGTAGTCTGAAGTGACATTGTGTTAATCCAAGGATGTGCAGAGATCCCCTACGTGGCTGAGGTTCTTATTTTGTTTTGTATGGTTTTCATCCATATTTTCTCTTATTTGAGTTGTAAATTTCTCATGTTTTGTTTATGGTTTTAATCGTTTTACTCATGTACATGTTTTTGCAGTAATGTTATATTTTCCACTAACACTGATCAATGCATTTCAGGATTGGTTATGCTCAAGCTTTTTAATGTAGTTTTTGCATCAAGTGGTGATCTGAGACTTGCTTCCTCTACTGAACTTTGTTTTTCAATTCCAGTTGTTATGCGTTTATTTAAGTGATTTTATTACTAATTTTATAGTTTAGATATTAGTTCTTTATGCTATATGATGATATCTCTGGAGCTTTTAGCTTAGCCCCATTTTAGAATTTAATTCGCAAGCTATTGTGATTATAGGTAAAGTAATTTGATTTTGCTTTCATCAGTCTGCAAGTAGATAATTTAGATATTAATTCTTCATACTATATGATAATATCTACGGAGCCTTTAGCTTAACCCCATTTTAGAAGTTAATTGGAAATATATTGTGATTATAGGTGATGTAATTGATTTTTCTTTCATTAGTCTACAACTAGATAATTTAAATGTGATTCTTTCATGCCATATGATGATATTTCCAGAGTCTTTGGCTTAACCCAATTTTAGAAGTTAATTGACGAAATATTATGATTATGGGTGAAATTAGTGACTAGATTTCAACTTCTTTACTTTTTGGTTTAGAGTGCAGTAGTTTATTAGATTTCAATTCTGTAATTAGATGGACAACAAAGATAGAAACCACATTTTCAGTACTTCATCTTTAGCTTGATTTATGTAGCTACATGTTTAAACTTTTGTTCAAGTTTTGATTTTATAGACAACATGTTTTGAGATCTTTGAAGTTTTAAGTTTGGAAATTACCATAAGAGACATAAACCTTTTCTTCAATTCTACATCCATAATTGATCTTTAAAGTATTCTTAAAACTTTAGGCTAGGATTTCCATTTGCATTAAATACTTTAGGAAAAAAACAAGAACAAAGCCTAAAACAAGATAAAAACTGAAAATAGTGAGGTAAGAAAAAGGTTGTCTTGTACATACAGTGTACTACACTTCATCAATTTACGACTCACGGATTAATAACTTATGTAGCAATTTAGGGCACACTAAATTGACTAAAAAGTAGGAATTGTTGCATAGTAAGTCACATGAAAATCCTGACAAATAGGAATGTGATTAAATACAACAAAACAATAGTGTCCAAGTAAATCACATAAATATCTGTAAGAGTGAACGTTGATGTGGGAAAAATTCTTGAGTTTATCAGTTTGTACACTAGAAGCAGAAGGATGTATGTAAATAACAACGTAACTTTTGCTCCCAAAGAAATTAGGCTGAATGTATAGCTGGTCTAGGTTCATTTCCTCAAAGACTAATTTTTTGTCGAGAATTTGTTTACTGAGTAGATTATGTTTATGGCATGTAATAAGAAGGTACAGTGGTTCTGCGGAAAGCTAGTACCTAGTTAGGGGATTATTTGTGTTGAATTGATGCCAATTGATGCAGGATAATGTTTTGATTGACCATAATAGCAAATAATGCTTTGCCGTGACAACAAATAAAGGATGCGCATAAATTTTGTCAATAATTACTAAAAAAATTAATAATAGAACTTCACAATCTCAGATATAACCTTTTGTTATTTGAGATTTCCATAAGTTAATTAAAAATTAAATTTTCACTACTCGAATATTTTACAGGAAGGGAGCATGTATAAAAATTCATAGTATCGAATAACATTGAAAACGTGGTTGTGGACCACATAAGGTAAATTTTAAAAATCACGTGTTTTTTCTTAGAGGTAGCCATTAGACTGGGGAACCAAAAGAGGAGGAGAAAGGACAAAAAAGAGAATCTTGGTGTACCCTGGAAATGAAAGTCTTCAGCATAGGCATATGGCTAGAAAAAAAGGTTTGGTTAACAAGAAGTTGCCCCAAGTGAGAAAAATCATAACAAGAGGTGAGAGAAAGCTCCATGAAGTAGCAACAATGCAAATTGTTGTTTCCCAGAAAATAATTGAAGTGAAGGAGATAAAGCTCTTGTTTTCAAATTTCAATTTTTTATATTTTCCAAAGTGTGAAAAAGTAAAGTGGTATTTGTCATGAGAATGACACATCATATGATGAAGAGGAGGGACTGGTATGTGTCCTTTATGGAAGTTAAATCCATGACACAAACGTATACTAAAGGAAAAGGCAGGGCCCATGTTGTTTAAGGGAATGAGAATGTATAGTTACAAGTAACAAGAAATGAGAAGCTTATGTTAAAAAAGGCTTCTTTATATTCTTGGAATAAGTAGAAAAATTCTTTTTGATAGCCATATTACAGAGAAAAATATTCATGTAGAGGTTGTGTTCACAACATGTAGATACTTGGTGAAGAATACGGGGGACAATATCATAGATTTGGGGGTGGAACAACATTAACTATATAGGTTCGAAGATGTGGCAATGAAGAATCCAAAGGATATGGTAGATTCAGATGAAATGGTGAATAGTAGAGATACTTACGTCTGCTCACTTTGGCTTAGCATATGTGTTTGCAACATTTTTCTCTTGTATGTAGGTTAGAAATGGCTGCTAGTCTACCTACAATTTAGGGGAAAGTTGGAGATGTTTAGAATGTTTGAATAGGGAGTAGAAAAAGGAGATTGTAGATACAAGCTAAGGTAAGAAAGAAAGTAGAGTGTTGGACTTTGCACATGGGGAGATTTGGGGGATTCTTGTCACTTGAATTGATCTCAAATCAGTCTGAAGGGGGTCAAATGATCATTTAGAGAATGTACATTTGCTAACAGCATAATCCCTCTCTCCAATACTAGTACACACTAGCTCTAAAGGAGTTTTGTAAGAAAAATCATATGCTTAAACTCACATTTAAGAGTGATTAGTTCCAAACCTAATGGGCAATGTAAGACAATA
The DNA here is from genome assembly GCA_000404065.3 of Pinus taeda. NCBI lineage: Eukaryota > Viridiplantae > Streptophyta > Pinopsida > Pinales > Pinaceae > Pinus > Pinus taeda. The sequence goes on along the minus strand of APFE030763574.1, from coordinate 49,670 downwards.
AAAATATAAGAAATTCATAAAAGTAATCAACTATTTAAATTTTCTAAATAAAACCTAAAACAGTGAGATGATAAGACACAGATCTGTGATTAAAATCGCAACAATAATAAGTAATTAAATCCGACGAATCTGATTTTAATATAATCAAATATGTAGTCATATATAGTTGTAAAATAATTGAGCTAAGAACTATTCCAAGGAAATGAAGGGGCATTAAAGGTTTGAAGCATTGTCATAACTCAAAACCTTATTGACTTACACAGCTATAGACAAGAAAAAATGAATATGGACAAAGATGGAAGAACTATGAATGGCACTGATAACTTGAACTACCATTCTTTCGTCCTCCCACAAAGTAAGCAAAATATAGGTCCTATGTAAGCCTAGCCTTGATGATCATATCCTCAATCAAGTAGAAATCCCCTACCTTGAATAGGAGGTTTCTACTCATGGATAACCCCCCTTGATAAAATAATGCCTTGGTTAGGATAAAATGAAGCAACCTAACCATGGCCATAATACCTTTGTCACAAATCCAAAATTAAACAAGCCTTGATTTTTTTCAAGGAGATATTATGAAATATATCCATGAAAAAATAATCACAATACCCTTAAGAAAAGTGTTTGAGTATGCTCTGAATAGGTTCCAAAATAGAAGAATAGGATAATGTAATTTCATTTATATCCAACAAATGACAACAAAAGAATGTCAATAGCACTATTGAGTGTTAGTGTTGATTTTCTGTGAGAGCACGGAATATGGCTACTAAGAAAAAAAGTAGAATGCTAAAATTAAACTAAACTAAAGTACTGCTCTAATATGAAAAACCAAAAACAAGTTTTAATCTAAGATGAACTGACCATAGATAAAGGAAAACTGATTAAAATAAATGGAACTAAAACCTAGAATACAAATAAAGCAAGATTATTAAGATCCACTAGCAGTTGCTCCCTAACATGTTAGGTTGAATATAGGAAAGTCCCAATAGAATAATATATAGAAAAGGAGCTAGAAAGTAATATGTAATGTGCAGTATGTTTCTACCTAGACAAGGAATACCACCATTAAGGCCTAGATGGCATCATCTAATTGCCGCAATGGGATCCAGAAAAGCAATAACACTAGGATTTCTAGAGAGTAGGAATAATGCATAATCCCATACTAATCTAGAATCAAGCGCTGTGTTGCTAGAATTTTGTCTGTCAGGTCCCCCAACAGAGATGAGCACCAAAAAGAAGTGATCAACTGAGTGGAAAATAGTTTAGGGGGTGGCTAGAAAATTTGGGACCATACTCTGAGAGCCTTTTGTACATATAAAGACATGTAGCATTGGTTTGAATACCAATAGAAACTAGAAAGGTTTTGTGACTCCCTAACTAGAGGGTGGAAGCATCCTTAGATCTCATAATAAAAGATCCCGCAAAAAATGCAATGTTCCTCAATGTAAATCTTATTCATATCATGCCAATACTATGACCTAAACAACGCACGAGAAAAAAATAATTATCCACCCTAGAAAAGGTTAAGCAACTTTGTGAAAGTCATTCATTGTATGGTCCCTCATGTCCCTCTATAAAATGGTATGGTCTAATTCTTAGTGTTGGTATTAAATTACAATATAAATGATGTGGGTTTTTTATAATGCTTGGTGGCTACATCAAGACATATCCACAAAGCACACACATTGTGGATTCCCGCAACAATAACATGTTGTCATAAAAAATGGAAAACACAACAAAAGAAGAATTAGAGACATACATTGGTATTGATTTGGTTGATGATTTTGGATCTCAGAGCATTAAAGGTGACATCATTCATCAAATATGAAAGCACATCCTATGGTGCAACAAGAGGCCACATTCCGAACACCTGGTTGGTTTCTGACTTCCAACCTCTTATTTTAAGGGATGACAATACTTTCATTCATTAATAATATTCGAGACACAACATTTCTAAGAAATTAAAAGTTCCCTCACCGATCACTTTCGTTGAAAATTTCATCAGCGAATTGAGAAATGGTACAATATGTATTGGGGATTTCTGTCTATCAAGGTGTTGGTTGAGCACCATCACGTTATAGGAGAAGAAAATGCATTTAATGGTTAATAGGATTTGAGAATAATTTTTTTTAATGGCTTAATAAGGGGTTATAGTTTAATTTAGAGGGGTAGAGTATTTAGATTTTCTTAAATTTTAATAATTAAATTCTCCTTTGACTTATAAGCAAGTTTCTTATATACTAATTTGGTGACTCACTTGATTGTGATTTCAAAAATAAATTATTATATTATTATTAATTATGGTGAAATATTAACATGTTGGATTAATTTAATTAAGGCTTTGATCAAATATTTCAGTTAATATTATAACACCATGAGCATATCCAACAACCTGCAATCCAAATGTACCAAAAACTTATGATATAGCATGAGCCGAGAGGTTGAAGGTTCAAAGTATGTGGACGTTTAAATATTCTACCAAATAATCTTTATATAATAATAATTTATTTTTAATGTTATGGCCAATAAAAACCAAGATGTTATGTGGGTTCCAGCCTTTTAGTAATATTTGTTTTTGTACTAAAGTCTACCTAAATATACATACCCTACCAAAGAATCTTTATATAATAATAATAATCTATGTTTAAGGTTATGGCCTAGAAAAACACCAAAATGGTATATCAAAGTTTCTCTTTGTGATATAAGTACTGTGTTCATGAAAGAACATTAAGGTTCTCATAAACAAAACTTCACAATTAATCATAAATGTGAGGAGACGAAAACAATTGTCTCAACTAAGTATAATTAACTATTGACTACAAATTCAAAAAGCATATCATCGTTGTAACTATTCAGTTATTATGTTAGAGACACACCTATTATGTTTGTGGATTTTCTTTTTAAACCATGAGATGTAAACTAGTTGGTTTGCATGGGGTTTAGTCCATATTAGGTTACAAGTTCAAACATCATGGGAAGGGGTTGAATATAGAAGCCACTTTGGGGACCCCATCTCACAATCCCAGTGATAATCATCCCATTGTGAATGATCGATACTTCTTCCATCTAATATACATATAATCTATTAATATATCTACATCTAATTTACTAATATAAATACTGGCCCAACCTAAACTTGGCCTCCTTTTGTCTTCTATAAATGACTTGAGAGTGTGAGTACTCATTTTATTTTTGTCTACTATAAACAAATGACCTGAGAGTCTCAGTTATATTAGTAGAACAAATCGAAATAGTTTAGATCATAATCAGACTCAGAGGTGCTTCTCCACACAAATTTCACAAAAGCATAATGTAATCTATGTCTAATCTATTAATATATCTACATCTAATTTATTGATATAAAGACTGGCCCAACCTAAACTTGGGCTCTTTTTGTCTTCCATAAATGACCTAATAGTCTATGTCGTACTTGTCGAACAAATGGTGACAATTTGGAGCCTAATCAAACTTGGAGGTGCTGCTCCACTCAAATTTCACAAAAACAGATCGAAACTCAGGAAACAATTTGGACTTGAAAAAGTTTGTAATTGGGAAACCATCGAGTTTGGAAGAAAAGAAACAAATCTTCATCATTTATGGGCACTAGAAATTCACATCATTGACATTGAGAAACATAATAAACAAAATTAAAATAATTTATTAAGATTATGAAAGCACATTAAGATTAAGTGACCTTGTACCTAGACTAACTAAATTGATTACATATTTAAGGTTTTTTTTATCATCCTGGTTTCTCTTTAGTTCTCCTAATGGTGGACTCATATCTGTAGTCCAAAATGTATGTCGTGCAAAGAAATTTCACACAGGTGTTCAAATAAACTATGAAGGAAAAATACTTTTATCATTCATACAACCCCATTTGAGAAAAACTATTGGAATTTTTCCGAGAGGATGATTTGAAGAGTGCATGAGGTCACCAAAACCATGAAGCGCAAATTATAACCCCACAGAATGTGATGGCCAATGCTTCTTATGAAGACAGTGCAAACCTCACTATGACAATTGCATATTTAATAAGAATGGAGTTACATCTCAGCCATGAACTTCATCGATTTTCAAAAAAGATAATAATAATAATTAAGAAAAAACAATAGCATGTTGCTACTATAGCTATTATTCCCAGTTCCTTAGTCTATAAGTGTGGAGAAAAATAATAATTTATTTGCCCCAGTAGAGGTTAAGCAAGTCCATGAGAGACATTCATTATATGGTCCCTCACAAATATGTATAACATGGCATGATCTAATGCTTACTGAGTATTGGATTACAATGTAAATGAAGAGGGTTTGCTATAATGCTTGATTGCTATATTAAGACCTCGCAATCCATGAAGCACGCACACTATGGATTCCCAAACAAATAATAGGCTATGATTGAAAGGTGAAAATACAACGGAATAATAATTCGATGCATACTTTGGTCTTCAATTAGTTGAGATTTTGGATCTTAAAGAATCAAAGGCGAAATTGTTCATCAGATATGAAATAACATCATGTGGTGCAACCGGAGACCCCATCCCCATCACGCCCTTGTTTGCTGACTTACGACCTCTTGTTTTCAGTAATGACGAACATTTCATTTGCAAATAATGTTTCAGACATGCAAGATGAAGAGAGCTAAGTATAGAACATATTGGACATGCTACTTCAATCAATGCTTCGCTAGTAGTGTCCTTCCTAAATTCCTAAGGCCTTAGAGGAGGTCCGATTAGAAAAAAGCGAAAGACTAACCTCCTAGGTGAAGGAATAATAATACAATTGAGATCAATCAATCATCTACTTCCCCCTTGATCAATATTATTATGGTCATAACATTAAGTTAAAGCACATGATTTCAAAATTGTTAAAGTAGTTGTTGATGGATGACATACACATCAAGAAGGAATGTCAGATGGGAGAGATAATTCCGAGCAGAGTAAGAAATGGATGATGCTATAATCAAGTTATGTGTTGATCGCATTGGGCTACTAGTTGGTTGGATGACTATCAAAGGAGGAGAAAAATTTTCTCCTATGGGTTACCCACTTTTTGCTGGATAACAATGCCACAACCAACTACAAGGATATTGAGAAACTACCTAAGTAAGAAACACTTTACATAGATCACTAAGCATGGTTTAGCAACAATACAAAATGTCAAATCATCACAAACTTTTGAGTCATCATGGTACATCACAAAGGTCTTTTCGAAGGAACAACTAATCATGTAACACTCAGCTCTAACAACAACTCAAAAATATGTACAAGATCAACAAAAATGCTGGGGAAATCTGGTGAAGGAATGTGGCCACCTTGACACAAATCTCAGGGATAACATCCCCCCCCAAAGAAAAAAGAATGAAAAAGCAAAACACCTAACCTACTCTAAACCCTAATCCTAACCTACGTATCGAAATGAAATCTTTGGAGTTGTAGTGGATACTCGAGAGTAATGATTCAGAGCAGCTCTAGGGTAGATTCAGAGTTCTTCTTGGGTTGATTCAGAGGTGTACTTGGGAGGTATTCAAGTATTTCTTTGGCTAACTCAGAGCTATCGTGAAACTTATTTAGGTTTGACAGACTCCTACAGCCATTCTCCCTGATGTTCTCATCAGTCATCATGAGGCAAGCTCTGGGTTCTGACTTGAGTCCCTACCATGCCTTTTACAACTTACATATAAGGTGCATTTTCTTCTATTAGCATGGAACTTTGGGGCTATAGCACGAAGATTAAAGCTCCATTTACAAAGGAACTATTGGCATTCCACTGATAAGTCATTCATTTGAACTAATATGTCACCACTAAAACCAACTTTATTGTCTTCATTTGACGTCATAATCAATGCCTAACTTTTGTGCAAAAGGTTTTATTACTAGTGGTTATATGGTGAGGTGTGGACTTATCTAATGTGTTTTATTGGGTACTATCAAAGGCATAAAAATAACTTTTGTAATAAGGTATCAATAACTTTCTCCAGTGATGTAAGACTATCTACTGCATAGATAATATCATGGTTTGATCATCACATTATTTGTAGCCAGTTCTGTACACACATATTGTACATTATCCTTATAACTATTTCTCTATCGTGACATGTTTTGAGGTGTTGGAAAATTGAACATCTAACATTCAACAATTTCTTCTATCCATGGGACAAAATTGTTGGGAGTTGGCACCTATTAATGTAGCTAAAGAGCGGGATCATAAGAAAAACAACTACATTTATAGAAGTAATGTATGGTATATAAATTTGATTTCTAAATTAGATTCTATTAAAACCATTTGCAGTGCCATAATACATGACCAAATAATAATCACTATAGCCGAGTGGGCTATCTTGAATGGTTTGATGGTTTGAGTTTCATCCAAGGATCTTGGAGTCTATCTCCCAAACTAGCTGCCCTATTTTGTGACTCAATTGATTTTTCTCCCAGGTCCAACATTGTAATCAGTACCAAAAAGTTTATGCTGGGTACCATCCATGAAATGCACAGAAGTGCCCAAGGTTTCTCTATGAATTTTTTCATGGAGAAAAAAAAAATAACAATTATTTCAAATGGCCAACAAGTGGAACTGAAAAACAAACTAACCTTAATTTGGAATTCATTGTCTCACACCTCTTGCAGAGCCACACTTTTCTCAGCCCATCCTACATGAAAAATAAATTTCAAGGAATGAATATTATATAATATCATAAGATTAGCCTCACAACATTACTCTCACATGCCATGGGTTCTATTCTTCATTATGTGGTTGTTCTTCCTTGGAGGAGGCTAGGTCGTCTAATCAAATCTTACCGTGCTGACCCGTTTGTCGACTTGACTTAGTTACAGAATATATATATCAGTATCTGTATGGAAATTTCATGTGCAAACTAGAAACCATTGAACCAGTGAGGGTTTTAAAATTTGACGAACAAATAAAACTATACTTTAGTAGCTTTTCTTGTCATTAGAGTGAGGTGTAGAGGAGAAGATTTGAGTAAAAGAGAGAAATGTTGTTGCCTCCCTTTTTGTTGAACCAGAGCTGTGAAAAGTTAAATCAATTACAAAATAATTGATCTCATGTTTCATACAACGTCCAGATCCCAATCAACAAATTCTATATAGGGGACGGAGAATAGCTCAAGACATCTAAAGGGCATGGTATGCATTTAAGCAAGAAATTAATATGATAGCCAAATAATACCCTTGACATCAATCGCATAAACCCAACAAACTTTTTTTCCCACAAAACTTCTCATAAATGGATGTTGAAATTATAAAACATGAAATTGATGGCTTAGACCAACATGTAACAGAGTTACGAGATAAACCCATTGTGGATTTCTCAAATATACTAGCAAATAACAAGGACCCCAAGGTGCATATTCAAACAACATGGAAAAAGGGAAAAACGAATTTGGACTAGAAATCAGTAATATAACTACAATACACAGAAGGAATGATACTTTTCGGACAATCGCATATGTACTCACCTAAGTTTCTAACTCTACCACAAAACTCATAAGGGGATGTTACACAGAATTCAAAAAACTAAATGATTGGCTTGGGGAATTTTCAAGATGTTTAGAGTTCAAATCTTTTGCATGAATGTCTCGATAGAACTCACACCTATTTCTTCAAGATCAGCATGATGTGCACTATGGAGTCCTTGTTTTTCGTACATGATATCCTACTCAAATACCCATGTTTTAACTTGGGTTAAAAGAAACTCTATGCAGCAACTGTGTTTTGACCACCATGGTCACATTTGATTTCTTTTAATTTTTCTAGCCTTCTCAAAGTGGTTCCGAATTTTTCCTTCCTATCGCAATTTTTTTTCACTTTCTCACGGAATTTGAGAGAGTCATAATGGTTCCTGCTAAGGTTTGCAATTTCCTGCCTTTTGTTTCTAGGATTTCCTTACACTTTGGTTGTGGTGAGTAGAGTCTCTTGAGTCCTTGTTGGTCCACTTTCGTGGGGAAAGGGTTTTGATGTACCTGCATGTAATTATTTTAATGGAGGTGTTATAAGATCTTAGGAGAATATCTACAAAACGGAGAGGGTCATGACATCAATACAAGGATCTCCATGGGGTTGAGGGGTAGGGTATGGGTAGTGAATATTGTAGTGGATTGTAATTAAGAGTATTGTATATTACCTTAGAAAATCTTGATTATGAATATGTATATTTTATTCTGCAAATGTAACAATGTTTTGAAATTCTTTTGTAAGGCATGAAAATGGTTAAGTTTGGCATGCTTTTTGGAGACATGCATGTGTTCATAATGGTGGATTAAATGACTTATGGTGTCGGGATGAGGTGGAACCCCAACAAACACAAGTAAGGAAATACATTTAGAAAGGTTGGTGGTGTGGGTCCATGAGCATTGGGCTATTTAAATTGCTTTGACATACATTTGTCTTCTAGATTGAAATGTTTTCGATGAACACAAGCAAGTGGAAATTATTTGATTTGAGACATTGCACTGTGGTAGAAGCATATAAAAGTTATGAAAGTACTCCTTTGGCTCCACAATCATAGATAAATTGAATTTATTTTATTAAAGTCACTTGAGGCTTAGACATATCTCAATCTTCAATAAGCAACCCCCTTAAGAAGGAAATTCAATCCATGAAGGGTGAGCATGTCACATGGCGCATGTGGGGAAGTAATAGCACATTATACTCATGTCCACTATCTCTACCACCAACCTCCTCCTCCAAGGATGGGGCCAGATAATTTTTCCTTTATCACTTCTAATGACTAATTATGGTAAGTGGTGTCTTGCTAGTTCTTTTTATTTTTTGTCATCTAAGGCCTATAAGGCTGTAGGTCTCCTAGTTGGGTATTTTTATGTTTTTCAGTACCATGGTAATAGAATTGTGTTAACAAACCTAGTTGGGGTGAGGCCACATGCATTTTGATGCCCTTGTAAATATTTTTTGATTAATGAAAATTATTTAACTTACAAAAAAAAAAACACGCTATACTCACACAGATTGCAATAAGCAAGCCCTCATCGATGTTATACACTACTTTAAATGGGTTAGTAGCCTTGCTTGGCTCTAACAATCATAGTTGAATGTATGTGATGTTAACTAATTTAATGAACAAAACATGTCTTTGAAAATGGTAACTACACTTACACTCCATTTACTGCATTAAACAATCAAGTGAGGCTTTAATAATTGTAACCAAACATACAAGTTGTTGATCAATTTATCCTACCTAACACACCTTTAATGGTGATAACCAATATGTACATGTTACTAATCAAGTGACCAACCTAACATGTCACTAATAGTGAGAATGGAATGTGCATGGAAATTACTAAGCTAATTGACCTGATATGTTGTTCACTGAGATGATTAACACATAACTCACTAAGTTGACAAACCATTTGTTTTTTCATTGCATTGACATGCCTTTAATAGACACAACTAAATGTACATGATGTTAAACCAACAAACAATCGTGACATGCCTTTAACAATAGTAACAAAGTGTGCAAGTTCTATATTGGGCAAACAAAACCTCTAATGCACTTCTCCCTTATCCAAGATAATACTCTTGATTACAAATTGAACAATGTATCATGACATTTCCTTTCTCTCTTCATGTGAACTTGCTCAATTAGAATCTAGATACCTTGTGAGATAAAACTCAATTTATGTATTGTATTTTCTATTGTGTCAATTATTCATATTTTAAGTCTTAATATTGTGTTAATGGCCTTCCAACGCATGGTCAGTCTTGAATTAAAATTTTGACATGGAAAATCCCAATTTTGTAATTTTGGCAATCTGAGGCACAGTTGATGGATGACGTGTATCCATCTTGGTGGACAGTGGGGCAACCCAAAAATTTATTGATTCACAGTTGGTGGAGTGTAGAGGCATTCATAGATTGATATATATCTTGAGCAGTGTGGGAGAGAGAGGATGCCCATGCTTCACCTCAGTTTTCTTCTTGATCATTGGTTAGATATCTTAACGACATGGTTGATGTGACAAATTTTGAGGATATGGTTGATGGTTCGATATTGAAGTCAGAATCCTTCCTTAACACTTTAGCGAAAGAGGTGTCTCCTCAACAATCTCCAATAATATCCTATGAAGATTCATAGCATTTAACTTGGAATTATGGCCCACCATGATCATCTAATAATTAATTGAAATAACACTAGACCCCAATTTAGGGATTGGGTGGATCATATGGTGGGACTATGCTAGTGGGGACCCTAAATAAATGACTTGAAAACCGCTTGATTTTCTACCTTGATGGCATTCATCTCCCAAATCTCTTGTTGGATACACAAATCCTAGAAAACATGATAAGGAAAATGAGAGGGAGTTGACAAGGACATTAGGTTTTCCTATAACATCATGCCTATTAGAAGAGCATGGGGGTAGATTTGTTCTAAGAATAATCTCGTGGTAGAGAGAAAATGACATTTCTTTCTAGAAGGTGGAGCAAATGCTTGTGCAGACTCGCAAGGCTTCATATAAGGATTCTACAGCTCAGATGTATAACTGATAACTAGATATAAATCAAATTAGTGTTATGTGAGGATAATTAAAAGGAAACTATAAGTGTAGATATTTAGTATATAAATTTTCAGAAACTGAGTCTCCTTTTATGACTATTATTAATGTTCTTTGAAATAAATTAAACTAAGATTTTCTATGATGAAAAACAAAATAAAGGATCTTGGTGATGACTCTGATGGGAATTAATCTATCTTGAATGATAAAGACATAGCAAGAAAAAGGACAATAGAATTGCGAGAAAACTTAACAAGGAAGACCAATATCGAAACTTGGCTAGTCTTCTCGCCTAGACTAGTAGTGCCCTAGCCAAAAGACAATCTTGAAGTATTGAATGCTAGATGGATGGTGTGGTTGGGTATGACCTTAGAAAAATAAATAATGTAGGAAGCATGTAGTATAATCAAGAAGAAAATACATAATATCATAACCTGTTACAAATATAATTCACATTGTATTAAAACCAAAAATTCAAGATAATGAAGTCTACGATACTGTAAAGAATAAGACAATTGTAGGAAGTAACAAATAGCAATAAGAACCACATTCATAATCTTAGGAAAATACTATCAATTGAGTTCTCAGTTTCAACCCCTCTAGTGCTTGACGTGTTAGGACCATTCGCAATATAGAAACTATTGTAATGATTAAACAATTAGGATTGTAGTACTATTAACCATATAGAGTCATTCTAATTATGTTGAAGCCAAAACACTAGAGTTCGGCACAAGTATATTAAAAAAAGGTTTTGATCCGAGTTAATTTTCCTTCTAAAACACTAACTAGTTAACAAGAACCAAAACTTATGGAAATTACTTTACAAATCCAAAATTAAGAACCAAGCCTAACATATGTGTCAATGGAGACCAAAAATAGGAATAGCCTCCCAGGCTCAAATGATCATTATGACAATTTACACTTTTAAGGAAACAATAAAAGCAAACCCTAACTCTTCATGTCACCATAAGTCTATGAAATACATAGAAAACATAGAGTAATATAATCTTGAGCATGATTACTGGAAATTCAATGGCCATAAGAGAAATGAGAGGTGGAACACCCGCGTAGACCCAAAAGTATCTAAAAAAGGAGGGTTGTTGAACTGTAAGTATCATATCATAACCATTTTATCAATTTCGTAGATAATACTAAGCCATAATAGAGTATTGGGTAGCCTAGTGAGGGTTAACAGTGAATACCTTATTTTGATCTCTTTCTGCTAGAGCCATTGCCAATGGCAAGCAAAACCAAGCCACTTTGTCTAGTTGCATATTAGTGATAGAACCCCAAGTAAAAAAAAAATAAAACTGGAAACTTAGCACATAAACAATATTATGTTCATTAGCAAACCTTACGTAGCCATTATGGAAAATGGTGGTAAAATTTCGTAGGGAAGGGTGCATAGGTTACCTTGCCAAAAATCTGGAATTAGCGAGGGAGAAGCTATCTGGAAACCCTATAGAAAATAGTGAGAATGAACCTCGGCTAGCATGGATGAGTCTAGTAGTTACCATGACCAAGCTCAAGAAAACCTTCACCATCGAATGGGCATCTGTGTCCTGCACCATTGATGAGATCGAACTCTTGAGATAAAGATAGGTGTAAGGATTAGAAAAGGCCTCCATAAGTTTCCAGTGCATGAATTCAGTGCGGGGTAATGTCACTACTGGGTAATGTCTCTAAGAATATGATAAAAAATCATTTTAATACATTGAATCCAAAACCATCAAGGTAAGTTAACAGGGTATGGTAATCATTTTATGGAAAGATAAAGTCTTATTCATTTTCCTCTTCAAGGTAAACCTCCCAATGAGATAATGCTCAAAAAAATCACTATACTTAACAAATCCAATAAGGAGGACTCAAATAATATTCATTTATAAAACCTAAATTTAACCACTATTGGTGCCTATTCTAATGAATAGGCCATATTACATTTATCGCATGAAAACTAGCTAGTATGAATTATTTAATACTAACTAACATAACAGACGTTGTATACATTACATTAAATGACCACCATACTTATGATATTATTAACCATTATGGACCCCATTCCATCACTACGGGGATGCCACCATTTCATCCCCTTTTAAACACATTTCTCTCAAATTTTATATCTACGATGTATCTCCATAAGCCAACTTCCTATGTATGGCCATTACCTCCAACCCTAAGAGTGAAGTAGTCCAAGAAGTGTGTCCATAAAGGGATCATCCATAAACCAAGGTCCCATGTACAAGTACTACACTCCACACTAAGATTGAAGTCATCCAAGAAATTCATCCAAAAATCCAACTATCAAGTATAAATGCTTCCTTCGATGTTGACAATGAATTCACACAAGAAAGGGTTACATAATCTTATATCCCAGGTACAAGTGTGCATGTTGGGTCCCAACAAATCATACATGAAATTGATGAACAGACATGAGGTTTTTGTTAAATATTATCACCATCGTCATATGGATCCAAGCATCTTTCCACCTAGATACTATGTCATCCATAACCAAAATATCATCCACATAGATACAAAAGGTTAGTTATTGACATGGAGTTTTGTACTCTATGGTATGTACAAGTATTATTACACTAGAATGTCACAACTAATCATCAACGAACTTATTTTACCAAGGTCCCTTAAGATTGTGGTAAAACATTTGTGGGAAGAATTAAAGTGGAACTTCAGAGTTTAATTTATTTTACTATGACTAGGTTAGGTGTGACTAGGTTGGGTAGGAGCTGCCATATGAGATCCTAACAACAATATCATTAGATTTTACTAAACAACTATCTCTTTCACTAGGTTTCTTGATTGAGGCCCTAAATTTCATCAAGTCCTACTCATATTTCTTAGAAGAACATAATATTCCATCCTCAAAATCCTCCACCTCCTGAAGTTAAAGAATAATATTAGGGGAAGCAAAAATTACTTTGAATCCTAACACACCAATAGGATTTTTGCTACTTTTTTTTCCAATGGAAAAATCGTAATATTTCATTATGTGGAAAAATTACATGTAGTAGACACCCAAGGCATATGAAATTCTGTTGGCCCTCAGCCATTTCCAAAAACAAAACATATCAAAAATTAGTTGGCGTAAGCCATTTGCTATAGGACTGTTTAGTGAAAAAGACTTGTACATATTACCCTCGCAGACGTATTCAGTCTGTTTTTCTATATATCATCAAATATATACATATTTTTATGAGAAAAAATCCAAAGATAAGTAGAAAAAATAAATAAATAAAATAAAAAAATTTAGGGCCTTTCCACCCTATGCTACTGCTGATCTATATAAGGGAGGTGGTGATATTGTTAATGTTCTACTCCAATCTATTTATAGATCATCCACAAGCCTCGGGGTAGTAGCGTGCCCTCCTTGGAAAGCCTGTCAACACCTTCATTATATTTCAGGTATATATGATGACAAGATATTGTGTTAAAAATTTCTTTGAAATTGTTGACTTCATCAAATATATTTCGAAGTGAAATAGCATGAAATTGACTTTTATTGTTGAACTAGTTGGTAACGATTTTTGAGTCCCCAAAAATCTGAGTGGTAGTGCAATCATGAGCTAATGCAAAGTGCAGCAAATGTCCGAGGGTAATTAGCTCGACATAATTGTTTGTCCCCTCCCCCACGACCAATTGGACCTTGTAAAAATGCTGATTAGAAATTAATAAGATGAAGCCCCCTCCACATCCATGATTTTGAGTTGCTCTGTCAAAGAAGGCCCATGGCCTAGTTTTGTCAATCTATCCGGGGGTATTAGCTCTACAGGTGTGGGTGTTTTCAACTTCTGGGATGTCATGAGAGGCTGCCTTAAACCTTGTTATCATGAGAGGCCATCGGGCATTTTCTTCATTAAATATGATGTGGTTCCGAGTGAGCCATATAGTCCAATAGAGGATGAGAGGAAGGCATTATTTTAGAGCCCTAGTGCACTACAGTCTAGTTCTTCCAGGCTTGTATTATAGAGGGGCCTTGCTATGTATTTTGAATGGAGAGATGATGAGTAATAGGTTGCCAAATTTGGACGACTATAGGACAAAGAAAAAATAGATGCTTATTGATTCAGAGTCTTGTCTGCATAAAACACACCAATTCAGACCATATATGGATCTGTTCAAGAGGGAATCCCCTGTGGGGGTTTTATTGTTTAGGACACTCCACATGAATAATTGAGCCCATGGATTTGTTTCCAGTTTCCAAATCTATCTCCACCATTCTTTTGTGTTCTCTGGTTTGTGATCCGAGAGGAGGTATATGTAACCATGTTTTGGAGTATATTTCCCATGCTCAACTGGCATCCATACAAGTTCAGCTGGCTCATCATTTATATGCACATGAGCTGCAACAAAGGTATTTAGGTACGATTTCTAGGATTGTAGCCACTCTATATGAATGCCCACTTCTTGATCTGATCTCCATTTCTGGTTGTAGAGAGTATTGTGTTCATGATCAACAATTTTTGTGATCACTATGGTATTTCTATGTTGAAAATATCGAATCACGCTAGGTGATAGTTGGTAACTGTTCCCACCCCAATCCATGGATCAAAACCAATGCACACCGAGTTACCATCATTTATTCACTAAGATGGACTAGATCTCATCAAAGGCATAGTTTGTAAGATTGTTTTCCAAACTATAGAAATGCCTAATCGTGGCCAAGCTAGTAGGAAAACCTAGTCCAATGTTTGTTGTAACCAGATGTATTTATGGTATGTAACAATAGTCCATAGATTTTGTGTAGTGAGGAGAGACCAACTCATCTTAGCTGCAAGGGTTTGTGTAAAAATGGACAGGTCCTTTAGTCTGCATCCCCCCCATTTTTTTGGTAGGGTAATTTTCTTCCACCTCACTCAGGTAAACGTTTTTCATTATTTTTGTCCATTCCATATATATCTATAGCATATCTATTGAATGTGGCTGAATATTCCCTAAGGGATCCATGCAAGTGACATCTAGTATATTGGTGTGGCTTCTAGGATAGATTTTATAAGGACAAGGCGCCCTACTCTGGACATAAATCTATGATTCCAAATTTTTAGTCTCTTCTCCATTTTGATTACTAGCAAGATCCAGTCATCAATCCAGCAGTTATGGGGTTTGATCCAGAACCCCAATTATTTTAGGCCATCCACAAGATTATGTAGTTGATCATGAAATAAGTGGAGGGAGGTTATGTCCTCATGAGGGGAGGTGTGTGTTAGAGTGATAGTAGACATGGACTAATTTTCCACCATACCAGTGGCTTTTTCAAAGAGAGTAAGGATGTCGTGCAAGGTGGTAGAGTCCTTGATGTTGCCATCCCGAAAGATCAGAACAACATCAACGAGAAGGAGGGTAAGGTGAAAGAGTTCACTCATTTTCATTCCTTTAATTCTTCCTTCCCTTATTGTGGTTCCAATGAGCCTACTAAGCCCCTCCATCACTATAAGAAACAGAAGGGGAGAAAGAGGGCATCCTTGAGAGAGACCTTGTTCAGAGTGGAAGAAATGGGAGGCCTATTCATTTATAAGTACACTAAAGGATGCTGAATCGATGCAATACATGATCCATTCCGTGACAGTGATCAGGAAACATAGATGGATGAGAATAATCTTAATGAAAAGCTAGATAACATGATAAAAAGCCTTTGCAAGTTCAATCTTAAGGACAATTCTTTTGATATTTTTTACTTTGATTAAGTGTATGGCTTCCTGTGTAGTACCCATGGCCTCATGGATCTCGTGATCTTCATGGAAAGAAAATTTCTCTGGAGAAATACGGTGGGAGAGTATGGGGTAGAGCTGATTTACAATGATATCTCCGATGATTTTGTAAAGGGTATTACAGAGAGAAATTGGTTAGAAATCATTGAAAGATGAAGGGGAGTCGGATTTAGGTGTAAGGGAAATGAAGGTAGAATTGATGGCCTCATACATTTTTCCTATGTTCTTGTAATCTTCAACTACATGAAGGAGATCATTCCCGATGAGGTCATAGAAGGCTATATAGAATTCAATAGACCATCCGTCTTGGCTAGGGCTTTTGTCTTTGTTGAAACATTTTAATGTCCCTTCAAGTTCATGTATAGTGATGGGTGTAGTTAACTCAGCTGCAACTTCTGGATTGACAAAGCCTGGGAGGTGCCCTACTACTTAAATAATATCAACAATATTTATGGCAGGGGGTTCCTTATAAAGTTGTTTAAATTGTGAAATTCCCAACTGAGAGACTTGATTGAATGTATTAGTTATGCCTCCATCTTGAGTAGTTATTTTCCAAATGGTGTTTGAGGCTTTCCTCCTCATGGAGAACTTTCCAAAATAACTCTTGTTCTCATCTCTTGCTTTGAGCTAGAGCACTCTACTCTTGAGTCGCCATGTTTCCTCTCTTTCCCTCAGTATTTTGGCCCTTTGATTTTCTAAATCAATAAGATGTGACTTGGCTTCTGTAGATAAAAAACCCCTGCTCTGGTCATCCATTAGATGGGCCATGGAAGACTCAACAAAGGTGAGGTTATGGTCATCATTTTGATTTTTTTCCTTTGCCCATTTGACAGTTAATTTCTTTAGATGTAGAAGATTATAACAAAATCCTTCAGCTTGTGTGTGACCTTGCGTGGGGGGGTTTTGCATCCAGAAATCCAAGACCAGTTTAAGGAAGGAGGGGTCTTATAGCCATGATGAGTTGAATTTGAATGGGGCCTTAGGCTTAATAGGAGGGCAAAATATTTCTAATAGATAGGTGAGTGGCCACAGATACCTCCGATCAGACCCATTGCCTATAGTGGGTTAAGCATTGAAATATCGGTGTTTTTATAATGAATCTATCTAGAATTTTGGCTAGAGCCACCTCCACGACTCTTCTATTCCTCCATGTGGGCAGAGGTTTGTCCATGGGTATATCCGTTAGATGTGCCTGATCTAGAAGATTTTCCATGGTATCAGAGAGAAGATCAATATGAGCCGATGAGGCCTGGGACTCACTAAATCTGATCGAAAAATTTAGATCACCTCCCATAATGAGATTATTTGTTGAGGTAATGGAGAGGTTTAGGAGATGATTCGACAAGGCCTCCCACCCTCGGCAAGGCCCATAAACATTCATGACATGGAGATCCATTCCCAACTCAGCAAAGAAGATTTCTATCCCAATGAAACCCTTTCCTCCCTAGTCCGATTTTAGGTTAATGTAGTGAGGATTGTACCCTAGAGCCAATCCACCAGATCACCCGACTGCATCTAGGGTGAGAAAATCCCATCCTGGATTCAGACTCCTCATAATACTAATTATGTGTTCAGCTTCACCAAGGGTTTCTTGAAGAAAAATAATGTCGAGAGGCTCGGATTTGAATAGCCTTCAAAGGGCTAGCATTTTGGGCAAGCTAGCCATGCCCTTGCAATTAAATGATAGGCACTTCATGGGGGAAACATATCACGAGTGTTCGTTGCTCTAAGAACACGATATAAAGATGATTTCCTTCTAGAGGCAACCTCAGCACTAGGTTGATGTATAGCATGTGGAAGATAGGATTTGTGCCCATGTAGAGGTTTAATATGGATCGAGGGGAGTGATAAGCCAAGGCCAGAGAGTTTGGAGTGAGAATCCACTGTGAAGGAGTAGGGTTGTAGGTTGTAAGAGTGGGGAGGAGCTAAAAGTGTTGGGGATGTGTTGGTTGATGCCTTCGGTAGTAGTAATTGGGAGGAAGTAGAATAAACCAACTCATGGGAGAGTAGGGGGTAGGGTATGGATGGAGGGGTGGTAGTTTGATCCAATATGGATGCATTATGTAGATGATGTACAAAAATGCATAGGTAGAACATAAAATAGGGAGAGTTGGTAGAGAAATACATGAGGTACGTGCCTCTTCAAATGTTTCCCTGGATCGATTCATAGGTGGTAATGGTGGACGCGAGGAGCATCTTAGAGATGGCTGGCCTGGCTAAATTGAGGTCACTTTCCCTGGCAGTGTGGGGGCTACTGATGGAGCCTTCCTAGAGGTAACTATGGAGGCCCTTCCACTTCCACCCTCTTTTTCCATAGTCACTTCTAGGGGATTTTGGATTGGTGAGCATTCCCTATATAGATGCTCGACATTGTGGCAACAACGACATCTAAATGGCACTCCCTCACAATCTAGAATTTGAACACTGGTATAGTTTTTCCATTGCAGTGTAATCTTTTCCTCCAAATTCTCTCCAGTGTCCAGATGCACTAGCATGCTGGCTAGAGTACAATTCTTGGAATGTATAATGGATTTATCATAATCTAGAAAAGTGTCGACGGTGTTCCCAATTCGCACAAATACTTCTTATGACTAGTACTGAAGGGGTAACCCAAGTAGTCGTACCCATAAGGGTCCAGCTTCTATTTCTTTTCTTTCTAGATTGAAGAGAGGGCTCCATCCTTTGAGTAGCATAGGGGCCATTTCAATATGCCAGTACCAGGCGAGAAACATGCTTGTGTATTGTTCAAGGGTGAAATGTAGCACAAACCATCCTTATGGAAGAATCTGTACTTCTGGAAGTTGTATGAATATCTGCACCTAGATTTATTTTTCCCATAACCTTAGATGTTCCACCGTGTAGGTTCTACCTTGAACCCTACACACTAGGACTTTCCCTGCCTTGCCTGCAACTTCTCCCATGTTGAGTCCTTCCCCAAATTTGATGGTCAAGTTTTTTCTAGAGGCCTTTATGCACCTTTCTTTCCTTTTCCATATTCTTGATGTAGTTGGGTGATCTAACAATGGGTCTGAGGGGCTCAGAGATTTAGGATAGGACTGATGAACCACTGATCTTAGCTGGATTACAGGGGTTTTGAAGCAACTAGAAGGAGGGGTAAAGGCCTGAGTCAGCACGCAATAGATGGAGGTGCCATGATTTTTCATCTAAGCTTATGTCGCCGCATCAGTCTCACTACCTGGGAGAGTGAAAGGATTTTTAGAGATAAAAAGATCTGGAGGAGGTGAGGGATCAAAGGGAGTAGATGAGGAGGAGTCTAGGAGGTTTAGGGTTCTGAGAGATAGTGGCAAATAGTCTAGGGCAGGTGCGTCGATGGAGAGGGTCTCGATGTGGAGAGTGGAAGCCGTAAGCCTAGAGAGGGAGACAAACAACGACGATTTTGAGCAAGATCATGCTGAAGATTAAATAGGTGTTGATTTAGGGTTTGGGTGGCAGAAGATGAGTTACTCTAGGTAAGGATCTGACGAATAATCCACCCCATCCAAATCCATAACTTCCATGCTGAGCCTAGGAACGGTAGGCAGTAACGGTTGATAGTCGAGAGCAGGTTCAGGCAAGGGTAGTAGGTTGTTGAGGGAGCCTGTGAGGTTTACGACGTCTGTGGTTAGCTGTAATTCAAGTTATGGCTAGGTAAAAATGGTGAATCCTATAGCCTCCCATTGGTCTCACAATTGATTAATGCCCTGATTTATCAAGCTCAAGATTTTTCTACTTATTTTATCGAGAAATATAATTGTATTAATGAAACAAGATGACTATGTAATCAAAAAAATTTAACGCTCAAAATAATTTTGTGAATAATTTCCATCACCTAAGGAGAACATATAGATGAAGGAGATACTAAAGGTGAGGCTCCCATAATAGGTACAACTTAACCTCAACCCATCAATATCCCATTCTAGTAGTTTGAGTTTATTTGATTGTCTCTCTTTAATGCATCCATCATTATAACACATGAATTCTTGAAGCCTAATATCTTCATATATTGAAAGGTTTGGTTGATCCAATCCCTCTACTCTAGTACTTATCACACACATACGTTGTCTATATATTGTGTGTAAACTTAAGATAATTTGTGATCCCACTTTTAGTATCATGTATTATATATTCCCATCCATTTTCTTTTTTATTTTGTATAAACATGAGAAGGATACATGAAAACTTGACTTACTAGTGATGTGACTTCTAAATAGTCCACAACATCATAAGATGATCCATAGAAACGTCACTAAAAGTCAACCCATATTAAATAGTTATCAATTTAATAATTCATTATATAGTTCAATATATGTTATTTTCTAAATAAACCATGGTTGATAATAATTTTGTTAACAATAACAAAAAATCTTATATAATGGAATATGTTTGTGTGTATTTCCGTTAGCAAAAACAAAGTTGATCATATTTCTATTTGATTTGAAAAAAATACACATAGTAGATACTTTAGCATTCACAAGGAATTGATGTCATTATAATCTCGTTACAAATTTATATCTCAATATTTAAAATTCGAGCAAAAAAATTAAGAATTCCATAACCCTTTATAAAATTGATTGTAAACATTGAGTATTTTAAATATTTATAATTAAATTATACCATGATAAATGTTTAATTGCTTCCAATAAGGAAATTATGTACTCTATCGTCACCTAGAATAGAGTAGTCTCGCACAGGTCTATGTAGATATGGCATTCTATTCGCTCAAGATTGATTATTGCAAAAAATATTTGGAGTTATACTCTTCACCTAGCCATAGACCTTATTGCTCCAGATATTTCAAAAACAAGTCACACACAATCCATTACTATGTTGTCTCTTCTTAGCCTTGTCCTCAATTACACAAACAAAAGTGATGCCACCTTCTCCTTCTTCTCCATCCTTATATAGAATACATCGATGGTAAGGGAACTAACACGTGTGGTCCACCTATAATTATATAATTATTCCTTTTTCTTAAAATTTTCCATTCACATAAATCTACGTTATACATTATTCTTCCTTTGTCTTCAATTTCATAATAAACAATATAATAATTAATTAGTAAAATTTATACTTGTTGAAAATTTCAAATTTATGAATGGAATGTCAAGAAAAGGTATCACATAGATATTTAACATTGCATGTCTTAAATCGATATAGAATTTACATATCTTTAAAAATTGCACAACTAATAGTTCCACCAATGCTCATTTTGCACATACCAAACAAGATTTTAGAAGGATGCAAAAATGCAAGATGAACAGCATAGAACTTTAATTTGAAAATCCCAAAAAGCCAACTTTACCATTGAATAAGAAAATGATAGATAGGAAATGTAGGTGAAAATGTTGAAAATCATAACCACTTGGTTCTTTTTTATGTAACTTTTCTTGATGAATGAAAATAGTGTATTCCTTTGTAGAAAAGTATGAGCTCTGAAATGTTCCATGATAATTGCATATTCTTGGGGCTTGGTTTCCAAGGCAAAGAGCAACATTCGCTCTAAACTAACTATGATCATCAATAACCATTTGGTAAATGCTAGTAGTCAATCAGTAAACCAACCACACTAAAATTTGAAACCAAATAGGTCAGAATGAAAATTAAGTATGTTAACGCAAGAGTTCAATAAGAACATGAATTTGGTTACTCGGGCCTAATAGACAGATATTTCCATTAAAGGAAATCATAACAGAAGCAACAATACCACAATGTATAAGTGATCTGAATGATGACATTAAAAAATATGTAAGTTAAGGACTGGGAAATTTATGGAGATCATGGGAATGATAGATCTCAAAGACAACATGATGATGTTGTTGGAGAGGGACATATCACTATGGAGGGATGGATTTAGTTTCTAAAAGGTCCTCAACTCAATCTGCCTAGTTGGATGGGTTGTTTATCCCATAGACAATGAGATTGGTTAAATTCATCTTATCAAGGTCACGCGGGTAGGAGAGGGAGGAAAAATGAAGATGGGAAGCTTAAAAATCCTTCATAACGAAAATATATTCTTTCATGTAAAGGTAAGGCGAATTAAAGGGGGGTAATTTGATGCAAAGAAAGGGTAAATTATGCCTCCTTGGATGCAAATCATGAGACTGTGTTTAATATTTTCCATTCTAAAGTTGCGAGAAGACTAGAGTGTAATCACAAGAGAGCAGCTAAACATATTGTGGGTTGAGAAGAGGGCCAAAAATGCCCTTTTTAGTTCTTCCTCTTTTGGATTGGGGACACAAGATTTAATAGTGTTTATAAGGTAGTAGTAAAGATGAGATGGATTTTCAAACATTTGTTGCTAGGGGTGTTTCTGGACTTTCACAATGGAAAAAATGATCAAATGGATAAAATGAATGCATGCTTCCAAAGAAAATTTCAATGTTGAGGAGAAATAGGGAGGGGTAGCTGATGGTTCCCTAAGCTAGTTCAAGTTCTTGCAATGGATTAAATATTATATTCTACTGCAAAGTCTCAAGAGGAATATGATTATGCAATAAATGCACATGAAAAGGTGGAAGTCAAAGTCTAGGACTCACTACAAAGAAGCGGCTCAAACAATAACCACTATGTTTTGAATGGGATCTAAAATTTGACATTCCAAAAATTGAATCAAGTTGGAACCACTCTGAAACAACCTGAATCAATTAATGTTAATATTAAAAATTTAAGTAAAAGTTGACATTATCCTTATCCTTCCTTTTCAAAAAGGAAAGATAAGGAGAATTCCAACTTTTACTTTAAATTTGAAAATTAAATATTACCATTAATTACTAGGGTTATGTTTTGTAGGGCCCTAGGGTTAAGATATTTTTTTTTCCTTTGAAGTATCATTTATTAGAAAATTAATATTGGTGGTCATTAGCTATGTTGCACTACATTCTTCATAATTAGCCAGTTTAGTAGAGAACTAGTCAGTTTGGTGTTTTAATCCTAGGTCAATACAAGACCAACATTAGCCAATCTAAACCACCAAAATAGACTAGTACAACTCTAAAACCATTGGGAAAAACCAATTCCATTAGTTCTAGGGTAGTTCCAATAAGAGTGTCCCTTTCTCATCTTCCTCTCAAGTCATTTTATTGGATCCTTTTAGGAATGGTGACTTGGAGAGTCCACAAACTTTCGGACTGTTGTGAGCGCCTAAGATCATAAATAATTAAGCCTTGACAAACAAAGATTTGCAAGGGGCTAGTACAGACATCTCAAAACATATTTAGTTAGGATGTGCATGCAAGGAACTATTAGAAACCTCCCAAGATAACTATTGAGGATGTGCATGACCAAAAAGCATGAGAAAAAATATCCACCCTCAAAAACCTCCTCAAAACATTGAAGCGTGGTGAAAAATAAATTGCTACTAGGCTATTAATGCTACCAACAATCATTCCCTCTCTAATTTCACAAGAATCTCCTACTCAAGGTACCTCCTCCACTATGGTTATAATAAGTTCTTGCAACTATGTGAGCTACAAGAAATTAAAACTTCCTTAACTTCTCTGCATGCCCAAACTATTTTGGGTTGATTGATCAGTTAACGAGATGGTCATTGAGTTTGATTGAAGTTCCACTACTTAAATGACCTTCCGCTAGTTCCTCCAAAAGTTAGAACTATTTTAATTGAAAATAACATTAGATAATTGACCTTTATTGCTAAAAATTAGCAATTTCATATGGAAAACTGAACTCTAACTCCTCCATCTCAAATTTTTTGAGTAAACTAGGTGACAGAAGCCATGCCACACAAGTTAACATCATACAAGTTGTTTGTTGATGTGGAAATTCGAATTTTTTCAATTAATCAAGGACAAATTAAATTGATAATTTCTTGTTGCATTTTTCAACACATAGTTCACTAGAATGTATTAGTTTCGCTATGAACTTGGCATAGTTCGCATGCTAAGTTCAAAGGGTATTAGGTTGATGTGGTTCTATGTGTTGTGTATATAGATAATAGGTGTCCATCTCTTGCTATTAGAAACAAGACTCCCTATCAAATGTGGTATGGCCACATTCCTTCGGTGAGGCATCTCAAGGTTTTTTGTTCCTGTTGTTATGCTTTCATACCTAAGGAATAGATAAAAAAACTCAGTGCAAGGAGTCACAAATGTATATTCTTTGGGTACTCATACCTCCAAAGCATACCATCTCCATAATGAAGTGAATAATAAGTTTATGGAATCTAGGGATGTGATCTTTCTTCAGTCTTCCAAGATTGATAATGTTGTTGAGTGGAAGCTTAATCGTTTGGATAGATTCAAAAATGGAAAATATATTCAAGAGTTTGATAGTGAGATTCGACATCTCCTTCTCTTAGCTCTATACTTTCTATGAAGAACCTTGAAGAAATCAAGTTGAAGGAAATCCATTCCCCTGCTTTGTCAAGAAAGAGCTAAGAGACTATTGGTAGTAGGTAGGAAAATCTAACAAGCAGTGAGGTTACATACAAGATACAAAGCAAGGACTAATACAAAGGAGTTTAGTGACTATATACATATCCTAGTTAGTAATAAGATCATGTTGGTCACAGCCTCCATAGCTTAAATAAACAAGTGGTAATACTCTTCATCTTCTAAGTTATGTAATAAACAAGTGAAAGGGAGGAAGAGACATAGAGAGAACACATCGAATGAATTTCAGCTCTTGCAACCATGCATTTCATTAAAGACAGAATGATACGACAATTATAAGGAAAATTTTAAGCTACAATAAGAGGTGTATTTCAAAATATGTGTTTTGTTTTCCATACCTCGCCTCCAAAGAGTTATGAATCAGATGGAGCCTTCATGTAGTCCCTCTATTTTATCATACATTGGGTTCCTTGGTCTTGTTATTTTTTTCCTCATCTCCTTGACAGTCATCTATGATGTCATATTTCTTCATCTATGCAATTTCAGGATGCAAGGAAGACCGGGTAGTCAAGGGACAAAACTGCACATTTTCTAAACACATTGGGTTTCAGCTGAGGGAAGGACATTGGAGGAAACCACTGCATAGTTTTGAATGTGAAGGGAGGTTATGATTTCTACACATTGCATAGTTCTAACAGGAAAGTGAAATCCTTGAGGGTTACATATGTGAAGTGTGCAATTCAAGAAAGTTGGATGAGGCTAGGTTGCTAAGGAAACTCTAAAATTTGGCTAAGTGTGGGATCAGTGGAACTGATGTGAACAATGATAAAAATTTACTACGATCAGACACTTGAAAAGTTAGTGATACAACATAGACCATGTAGAACATATAGCACATACTTCACTTAATGCAACAAGCTTTGTGGTATGTTATGAAAAGTGTGGCTCTGATGATCGACTTTGGGAGGATAAAGGAGACACTTGTGTAAGAGTGTGTAAAATGAGTGTAAAAAATGTCTATGTGGTGAGTACAGCCCATTCTCATAAATATTTTCCCTTGAAGAAAAACAAACCTCCCTTTTCATGACAAGCGATAACCCCCATGCCCAAATATGACACATTTTATGTAAAGATAAAAGCATGAACGAATCCTAAGATCGAAAAGTGGAGCTTGAGGCAATCAACTTACTAATAAGTGAATAAAGAACATTGATCACAATATCCATAGTAGGCTCTGAAATTTAAGTGCAGGGAAAAATTTTGGAGGGTGTCGCAGTCACTACTATAAAAGCCTTCACCTTCTTGCTAGCTTCATTTTCAACCAGTGCCTTGAATTCTATGAACTTGGAGAATGTTTCATCTTTCTTCCACAGAAGAAGATCCAACACTTCCATGAGAAGTCATCAATAAAAATGACAAAATATTCATGTCTGACAGTGTAGGTTATTGAGAATGGTCCATAAACATCATAGTGGATCCTTTCTAGGATTGCATGTGCTTTGTTGTCCCGATCATGGACTATGGATTTTATGTCCTTTCTAATGTACATCCTTTGCATACATCCAACTTCTTGAGTGCTACTTTAGGGAGGTGAGTGGTTATTTGTTGTATAATATTCGAGGTACCGTGATGAAAATTACCAAGTATTTTGTCCCAAAGTTCATCAACAACGTGATCTACACTTTCTTCACATGAGTCTTAATGGAACACAATATTCCACATCTAGCTTATATAGGTTCTTCATACGAACCCTGATCCAATTCACATGTACTGTGGCTATGTGTCTCAGGAACTCTTTTCCTTTGTTGAATGTCATTTCACAAAAATCGTAAACCAACCACTTGTTGAATGCTAGTAGATGGACCCCTAGTCGTTTACCTTTACATTTTTTACTAGCACCTCATATTGAAAATTTGAATGCAAAATATTTATTTTCTCTTAATGAATTGTCTTAAAATTCCACTCTATGTA
Organism: Pinus taeda; assembly: GCA_000404065.3. Lineage (NCBI taxonomy): Eukaryota > Viridiplantae > Streptophyta > Pinopsida > Pinales > Pinaceae > Pinus > Pinus taeda. Next base: position 23,101 of record APFE030763574.1, on the reverse strand, counting down.
GGAACGTTGAATGCAATGATAAACAAGCTGTCTCTAATCTTATCAACAGATATGAAAGGGACATAAGAGGAATTGATGTCCAATAAATCTTGTGAGTAAAAGTTGTCGCATTCTTCTTAGTTGACTTCCCCCACAAAACAAAGACCCCAACAAATCATTGTCTTTATATAAGATAACGTCAATGGTAAGTAAAATAAAAACCTTTGTATAGGCACAAGACCATAGTTTTCTCTAAGGTAGCGGACTCAGGGTGCACTGTCAGAGTCAATTTGGAGTTGTTAGATAATATTGTCTTAAATTGATATGTTTGTCTCTTAATTGTTAACTATATTAAATAGGTTTCATCTAAAGTTACCATTGTCTTAAATATAAAGTTGTGTCATAAAATATTTTTGTCTCAAATTATTTTTGTCTTAAATAAAATGTTTTGTCTTAAAATAATTTTGTCTTAAATATAAAGTTTTGTCTTAAAATATTTTTGTCTCATACTACTTTTGCCTTAAAATATTTTTTTCTTAAGCTATTTTTGTCTTAAATATAAAGTTTTGACTTAGAATTTTTTCGTCTGAAACTATTTTTGTCTTAAAGTCTATATTTAAGACAATTCAATTGATAATAAATTTTAATGTAAAATAACTAAAATTAAAGTGATTTTTTAAGACAAAATATTTATTTTGTCTTAAGAAAATGTCTTAAAAGTGTCGTTGGTGTAGTAGTGTATGTTGTGTTCACACTTTTAACTCCTACTTTGAAGCAATTTATAAAGAAATTTATTTGGCTTATAAACTTGTCTCGTAGCATGGCTATATGAAGTTCGTTGTTGTTACATCATTATTAGGCTTTTGGTGCTTTGGACATAACATAATTTCATTATACATACTCTAATTAGATTTCTCCTATTTCAGATGGGGAAAGCATGAACTATTTATATTTTTTTAATTTATGTGTTTCCTCATCACATTTTTGGCTTTCTTGGTGTCTCCTTGAAGTTGAATTATAGGTTGTTTAAGTCCCTAATAATTAATTTTATTTTTTGGAATAAAGTTTTTGGTGTATCTAGTTTAATGATTGATGATCATGTTATAAAGTAACATATAAACCATAATATTTAAGGTTCAAATTCAAGTTAACAAAAAAAAAAACATTTAAAATAATTCAATAATTATATATATATATATATATATTATATATATATATATATATATATATTGTATTTATTTGTATATAATTAAATGATATTAAAAATGGAATTCTTAAATATTTATTTCTAAAAACTTACATTCTTTTCAAAAGAAAAGAATAGATTAGAGAAAGTTACATTTTCATGGGATTATATGACATCATATTTATTGGATCATGTAGATCATCTTGATTATCCACGTGACAAATCCACCAATTATAGAAGAAGTGCAAGAAAGGAAAAAAACATGGGAGGTTGCAAGAACCCCTACTCAAGAGGATACTAGAAGAAAAAGAGTCCAAATCATAGCAGCAAAGTTGAGATTTAAAACTTATCATAGAGCACAACCCATGTTGTCACAAAAATTTTCAAAGAACATAAAGCCCAGACAAAGGGAGAGACCGAGTTTTGAGTGCGCATTAGTCTCCATGTTCTGCTCCAAAAATACATGTCAAAAGGAGGAAACTAGGAAAGTCGGGAGAATTTTCTTAATCAACTGAATCCAATTGCAAGGAACTGGAACCTTAAGAGAGTAGTGACCCTTAATCTAGTAGATCAAGAAAAGGGAGTAACCAAGAATGAGAAAGTTATGAATGCCTAGCCAAGAAGAGTGTTGGAGATCCCTTGACAAGAAATAACCTCGGCTCTACAACTTTCCCCCTACCATGATGCCAGAAGAAATGATAAAGGAAAGCAAAGTCCAAATGAAGCGAGACACCACATCCACAAATCCCTTTATAGGAGGCACCACCAAAGGAGCATATAGGGAAAATGACAAACAAATCGAGATATGAGGCAAACTAAAGATAGTACTTTGGATTCCACGGACCAATTTCACGAAAAAATACTGCAATGTCTCGAATAACAGTCATAGTCACAGTAAGTTTGTCTTCGAAAATCAGAGCATTCTTGGTGCGCCAAATACCCCAAAGGACATAGAGGGGAATAATTCCATAATTTTAATCACTCATGTACGGATGACGCATCATTGATGTAAAGGATATCCAAAATTATGGCCACCCCCACCCAAATCTCAAATGTAAAGGGGCAAGGAATAAAAAGGGAATCCTGTCTACACAAGAAGCAGGAGTCAGGACCCAAGAAGCCTCTTCCATGTAGATGTTCCCAAGTTAGAATTCAATTGTGAATGATCAACCACAATAAATGCTCGATCTTCAAGGGAGCTTCCCACTTCCATAGCTGAGAGGTAATGTGAGAGAAGGACATAACTTGGCAAGTGGAGGTGATTTGATCATTATCCTCCTTGGTAGAAATCTAGTCATTCCTAATGTTTCCACCCCACACAAGCACAAGAGACCTCTATGAGATGCTAATGTCCACCATGGAAAGCATGTTACAATACTTTTTCGATTTAGCCACCATTTCCTCTAATATACCGATATGTGAGACATGTGGTAAGGAATGAGAAACTACATGCTGCCTTGACCACTACCACAAGCTAGCAAGAGTATCTACCCCCTATGAGTATAGGTCAATAATGATTGAAATATGGAGGAGGTGGATTCCATTGTGGCCTTTGATGGCATCGAGGCCCACTTTTAGTCTCATCCCATTACCCACCCTCTAGTTGCAAAGCCAAGGGATGATGAGCCTAAGATTGCTCCAGATTTCTGAAGGACTACCAACCGAAGGACCCCTAATGTAATCCACTCCTCCATGATTTACTGCTTGATATCTTTCCCAAACATGATCATTTTCCATGGCCCCTTCACGAAGAATATCCTCCAAGTGCTCGCAACCATCAGGGCGAAATTAAAACAATGAATTCCAATGATACCCCATTTTCCTTTCTGTACAGACCTGGAAACGTTCTTCAGTCCCATAAGGCGAAATTTGAAAAAACTAACTCTATACCAAAGGAAATTGGCTATGATCGAGTCTATTTTATTAATAATAACTAGTGGTATGTGGAAGAGATGCATCTAGTAAACCATAATTCTTATTGAAAAACCTTTATCATTATCACTCTTATGCCAATGGAAAGCCAACTCTTATCCCAGCTTGACAAATTTTTGTTAAATTTGGAGATAAGCCAATTCCAGTCCAAAATGGAGTATTTCTTAGGCTTTAATATGCATCCAAGCTATTTTTATCTCCGATACATGGATCTGATTTTGACCCCAAACATGCTAACATTTTCAATCATCACTGAGAAATACATTGAATCAATTTTCAACTTTGTCTTTTCATGGTTGATAATAAGGCCATAACCTTTGCTGAAATCCCCGAAAGTATTGTGAAAATATTCCCACACAGAGAGCTCGACATGTCTAGAAAAAAACATGTTGTCCACAAACATTAGGTGGGAAACATTGAAACCTCTAGCAAGATTGCAACCCACGACAGCCCCAACTTCAGCTTTACCCTTGATTCCTCTACTAAAAGCTTCCATAACCAATATAGAAGTGAAGAGGTGATAATGAACAACCTTTTCTGAGGCCTCAATGTGTTTTTAAGAATTGAAAAGGATCTCCATTGATGAGAACTACCATAGATGAAAATGTTATTTAGGCCAAAATCCATTGAACGTGTATATGCTTAAAGCCAATATTATATAGAATCAGTTTGAGAAACTCTAGTCCACCTAGCCAAAAGACCGTTGGAGGTCAAACTTCATGAGACATGCTTTTGGTTTCCATGTCTTGATCGAGTGTATGCACTCTTGGACAATACCAATGGAATCTTGGATCCGCCTATTGGGTAAGAAACCAAATTTCTCTAAAGAAATGTGGGGGTGATTAAACCTTCTTAATTCTGTTAGCAAGGGATTTAGATATCATCTTGTATAAAGAGTTGCGCAATGAAATAGTCCTAAAATCAAAGAATGAGAGAGAGTCTTTTTTCTTTGGAATAAGACTAAGGAAAGTGGAATTGGTAGCACTTGAGATGTGCTAAGAGATGAGAAGCGATTCCATCTTGTTCACCATTTGCAACCCCATCATGTCAAAGAAGAAAGGGAATAGTGCGATCAGCCAACCATCAGATCAAGGGATTTTATCCTTGGCCATCGTCTTGATAATTTATTTCTCTTCCAATGAGAATGGTTTTTCCAACAAAAACCATTCCTCATCTTCGAAAATCATGGGAAGCATGTCAAAGAAACTCAATTTATCGATCATAGAGTCTCCCTCTCTTTCTTTATATAAATCTTTGAAAAACCTGTGAGCCTCACTTTTTATCTGCCTATCAGATGTATATGTGATCCCTACTACATCTTTAGTGGCCTAGATAGAGTTGATTTAGTTTATTTTGGAAGTTGCTTGATGAAAATAAATTTTGTTATGATCAACACCCTTGATCCATGCAAGGCGATTTTTTTGCCTCCATTCCACTTCTTGTGATTGGAGAATTTTGTCTTTTTTTGTCACTAGATTGAGGATTGCAGTTATTTTTGGATAGAGAATAGACCTGGGCCAGTCGGCTCTCAAAGACTACTAAAAATTGTTGCTCATTACAGAGGGAAACTCTCTTATTGAAAATCAAGATTCTATCCACCCTTTTTGGTTGCAAAAGTTTGTCCTTAATCCTTAATATGCGACAATCTGAGAAAGAATCAACTGTAGAGGACCAAGACTAGTGTACTAGCTTCTGAAATTCCATATCATCTAGCCACATTAGGCTAAATTTAAAGGATCTCTTGGTATAATCCAACTCAACATACCATTCCAACATAATTTCATCCTGATCTAAAATGTCCGAGAAGAAGGCCCAGGATTGGATTTGGTTTAATATCTAGCACAAGATTGAATCAACCAAGAATCTATCAATTCTTTTAGAAATACCCTATGTTCCAGAGCAACCATTTTTCCATGTTGGACACAAATGAGAGAAAGCCACATCTCTGAGGGCTTCATCTTCTAACAGTTCTTTGAATATTGAGCCATCGAATATAATAGTGAAGTTCATATCCACAGTAATGATTGAAGAACATATGCCTAGAATTCTCGAGGACTTAATTAAGTCCCAAAAGACTCTACGATTGGCGTATGGTTTATATATATTCATCACCCAAAATATAAAGGAGTAGTCTCTAGATTGACCTGTAAGAATAATGCCAACACAACAACAGTATGCCTAAAATTTTAAGATTTTTGGATCCCATGTAGCCACAAACCCCCTTGAATTTCCTTGTGAATTTGTTGCACAACCTCTCAACAATGGAAAAATCTTAAACAAAATATTAGTGGATTTTTCCTTTTATATCATGGTTTCTTGTAGTAGAGCAATGGTTTCCCCTTTAGTTTTTATGAAGTTCTTTAAGGATCTTCTTGTTTGGGCAGATCCCAAGTCTCTGACATTTAAATACATTATCTTCATTGGTGACCATTTTTAGCACAAAGTGTTTCTCTAAGGTTCTTTTCTAAAAAATTACATATTAAAAATTAAAGCTATAAAAATTTCATTATTTAAAAGAAATTTGACATGATAGTTTATAATCTCTTAATATTAAAGTAACCAACCTAGATATATCTTAACTTTAGATCTATAAAATGCAAAGAGAGATCAAATATCTAGAGGTGCAAACCATTGATCTATGATGGTTTCCATTGTGCATGATAAAAAAAACATTTCATAAACATATGTTGAAGTCTCTTATAATCTCGATCATTCTTAATCTTGTAATTGAAGACATCTAATACAAAATATTCTAATAGTAAAATCATAGCTTGATTCTTTTTCTATATTTTTACACATAGCTAACCAAATCCAAGTCTTCGATATGTTGGGTTAGCCTCATGGAAAGATTTATAACCTTTTGTAAAATACGAACATTGTGTCTTCTACTTCTGTTTACCAACTATTGAATACATAACTTGCAAAATTACACTTGCGTGTCTATTGACATCTTTTTAACTTGTGTGAGATCTCAAAGATATGTATGATGAGGTCTTTCTATTTTATGTATCATTCATATTATATTTGTAGTTGTGTTTAATATAATAATTTCAACATGTGACTCTTGGCAAACAACACATTTTAACTTGAGCCAGTGAGTCAATCTTATCACAAATTTTTTTATGTGCATTATTCACATCAAACAGGATTTCACGATGAATTTGGGAACAAATATTGCTCAAACAACTTTTTCTTGTATGATTTTTTTCTATATCTTTTTGAACACCTTTTTTAGAGGTTTTCTATTGCATTTTCTTTCATTTTTTTTTATTGATGAGACTCTTTAGTTATCTACTTTGTTGTCCCTTACCGAAATGACCTTTGATATTCTCTGTGATATGCTTATTTTAATTCAATTTTTCCTTGCATCTATTCTTGTCATTTTTTTTTTAATCTATTCTTGTTGTTATCTCATCCTCTATTGTGCTTTCATTTTTCAATATAATATTTGATATTCTCTTTATTGTGCTCTTTGTCATTTAATATGTTCTTTCATCTCTTCTTCTTGTTATTCCATTTCACTTTGCTACATCATCCTTTGTCAATATTGTCTATGATATTTTTTGATGGGCTATTTGTCATTCAATATGTTCTATCATTTCTTCTTCTTATTGCTATGTTGTCTCTTTTTGCACCATCTTCTATTGATATGCTCTTCAATATTTTATTTTTTCTCTTTATTGTGCAATATTATCTTCCATCTCTTGTTGTGGTTGTGATGTTGTCATTTGCTATCCTTTGTTTATATCCTTTGTGATATTTTCTTTGATGTGAGATTTTCAATTCAATTACTTATTTCATCCCTACTCGTTTTTATTCAGTTTCCATTTGTTGCACCATCCTTTGTCAATCTGGTCTTTGATATTTTCTTTGGTATGGTTTTTGTTGTTGAATTTATTCTTTCATATTTTCTTGTTGTTGTTTTGTTGCCTTTTGTTGCACTTTTCTTTGTTGATATGCATTTTGAATTTCTCTCTATCATGCTCTCTGTCATTTCATTTTTCTTTTCATCTTCTCATGTTATTTTTTTTGTTTCCATTTGTTGATGTGATTTGTGTCTCCTTATGTTTTCTTATACTTAGTACCAATCATTTCTTTTGTTTTTCTCCATCTACTTTATGTTTGTTCTTCATTTCTTTTAATTATTTGTTTTCATACTCGTTAACTTGAACATCAACCATCTTATTATTATTGTGACACAAATTATTACATATCATTAGAACTTAATATCATTAATAATATTATTTATAAAAGTATTATTATTATTTGTATTATTAGTGTTTATGATTTGTTATGACGATAACCAGATTATCTTAATTAATAGATGATGACTCAATATAAATGTAAATGATGCTAGGGTGGAATATAATTAAAATAATTAATATATACATATATACATAATAACTAAAAATATAAACATTTAAATTATTTTTATAACAAAACTAAAATTTAATATTCTATAAATATATGTAGTTTTTATGCCAAAAGTCGAGATAAAAGTGTACATGTGTTTACCCATATATTCCTTTTTTATCCATTGAATACTAACCATTTGAATACAAACCAAGATAAGTATGATCTTGTCTTTGCCTTCACCCATACCATGCCATCTTACATTATACACATTTAAACCTAAAGAATGAACTTTTGAACTTGAGTCGTATGGTTGATACTCACATGATATGTCCACATCCATGGGTAATTGGTATTCAATATAAAACAGTAAGTGACCTTTCTTGTTATCTAGGTGAAATAGCAATTTTTCGTTTGATTTTGAGATTTTTCTGTAGTTTCATTAGCATTGGAAAACTCATTATAGATCCCATTTTTGTGAATTGGATCTATTTAATAGTTTGAATAGAAAACAATTACATTTTATAGTTAGATATGGAAATGTCATATTTTTTGGTACCAATGCTATGATGCCTTCAATATCGTCATACTTGAATCTAAAAACAACTAGGTTTAGGCCTTTTATGTGTTACTCTATCTATGGCAGAGCTCTTTTCTTCTTCAATTTGAGAGGAATATGAGTTTTTTCAAAATGTATGCTCTGCATATTATTATTGGTTGAAATGTTAAGATCCTTCCATATTCCTACTTAAAATGGCTTAAAACTTGATTTATTATTTATAAGGTCCTCCTTAAGTGTAATTTGTCACAATAACAGTTAATATCTATTATTCCTGTTCAAAATATATGATAGTTAATGGGGTTGACCAACATAACTGAATAATTTTCAATAATGGTTTAACATAATTTTTAAAATGTTTAAAATTATACAAATATTGTCTAATGAAAATGCAACAAGAAGTTCTGAATTTTATTTTTCATTGATTAAATTGTAAAAATTCCAATTTCCACATTAGTAGACAACTTTGATGAAGTTAACTTCTATGATATCGCTTTTGTTATCCAATTTACTCAGGAAGTTCGAGTTGTACGGTTAGAGTTAGACTTCAGTTAAGCATGTGTGATTGCTAATGTTTAGCAATCAAGTTAAGCTATCTCAACATGTTTTTAGTTAAGCTAGTTCCACTGGTTCTAGGAGCTAGAGGAAAGTGAGTTGTGCAGTGAGACTTCAGTCAAACTTAGTGATCATCATTTTAACACATCAATAATACCAAAATAGCTAGGGCATACATAGAACTCGAGTTCCTAAGTTGTGATCGATATTCCAAGGTAGTGTAAAAACACTTGTAGAGTAGTCTTGGGTGTAAAGGTATTCCATGTAGTTAAATGATCAACCTCTGGAATTGCACAATCCATTTTGTAGAAATTACTAAATAATAGGGTCCTAAGTTCTCAAAGAATTGTGCAAAGAAATAGGGTTTCATGCGGAGGCAAACATTTACTAAGTACGGGTGAGAGCTTCTTAGTGAGAAGATAGATAGGTTATTCACTTGCAAGTTCTACTGGGTTGAGAAAATAAATTTTAATACATCTTTATTCATTAGATTAATGCAAATAGGAAAATGGGTTTTTAGCAAATTGTTTTCACCTTGAAAAAATAATATGTGCATATGTGTTATTTCTCGTTGCATGTCTATGATTGATGTCTTCAATTGTGGATTGAATTCTGTAGAGATGTAGAGTAGGTTTGTGTCTTGTGACTTTGATTAAAACTTCACGAGAAATTGCAAATTTACACCATAATTTCTACATGGTATTAGAGGAGGATTCACATTAGAGAAGGAATTTCCAAGTTGTTTCCATGGTTAAAAATATTGTTACAAGATTTCTTGAAATGTATATATGTTTCATTGATATATTAATTATTTTATAATAAATAATAATACTAACATTATAATTTAATTATTTTTTATGATTTTTTTTATTGTTCATAATGGTAAATGTATGATGACATATCTATTTGGATGTTTATCCATGTTCCCAAACTATTTAATTATATGGTTGTACTAGTTGAATTGAAAAGTAAAAGGGGCATAACTACCTTTGAGGTATATTTCAACCCTCTATCTAGAATAGTACTAAAAATATATAGTGGATATTTTGTAGAGGATAAATCTCTATCAACCACCTATTAATTATTGATAATAAAATTAAAATTCTAGAAAACTTATTCCAAAATAGACACAAGTACACCAAGTATAAATGGTTTGTGAAAGGTTGTCGTTATCATCTTATTGGATCAACTACGGTAGGAAGAGGAAATATTTTAATAATATCGTATTGACCTAAATTAAATGGATGGTAAAATTTGATGGGCATAAATCATGGAAATCATCAAAACACTTACTTTTCCAATCACCCTAAAAAAATCATAAAAATTAACTAAATTTTAACTTTATTTAAAGTTATTTGTATTATTTATTAAATAAATTAATACATGAATTAAATAAATATACATTTAAATGTATCATGATTTTTAACCATGCAGATTCATCCTCTCTTACTATGGAAATATTTTCTTATAATTCTATACCCTAATAACATGGCTTATCAAAACTATATATCGAAGAAATCATAAGTCATTTCATTTCATATGGAATTTTGTTTCAATTAATACATTTAGTCACATGGGGGAAAGTGGCACAACTATTTTTGAAATAAATATATTCTGTGATTCTTGACTACTATCAAGAATATTTTACAAAATTTCCTATTGGTTGCATATATACCATTCATCAAATAATTATTGATAAATAAACATAAATTTTAAAAATTGTGGTGTAAACTAATTGATTTCTGTGGGACTTAGTGTCACTAATTAGTTTTTTTAAAAGAACCAATAAGATTTTTTTTACTAAATCTCATGAGGATATCCAAAGTATCATGGCACAACTATAATGACCATAGATCAATTTTTCCCCATATTTGAGCTAGCACTGACCTAGATTCATTATAACCTTCAATATATAAAGAGACAAAATTTGTGGGCGATAACAAGCATTATTATCTTGTCTTCCATCACAAGTTTGTCTCGATGGAATTGTGCATCTATATTGGATATTTGGAAAGGACACTAAATATTAAGTAAGTTTTCTCCTGAAATCACTGAGAAACCGCTTGCATGAATTCCCAATGGGAGGTGATTGACAATAAACCAAAGAATATCTAACGAGTTTTGAGCGGCTAAACTATCTATGAATTATTGTGATTTTGATAGGCTAGGGTTTCATTTATGTGTTGTTTTTTTTGTTTTTTCTCGTGGTCATCCACAATTAAAGGGTCACTTGGGTCTAGATTTCAATTGACAATGTAGTATGGAATTGACAGAAGTGATGGGTCCGCTTCGACCTTGAGTTGGGTTACTAGGACTATAAATGGATCCCAGAATTTGGTGATAGAAGGTTATTCTGAAGTTGATTACTTGAGACAAGTCCCTTTCTGGAGTGACCTATTTGAGAATTTCATTGTTGAACACTAGCTGAGGCTAACTATCACTGTTTGTGCATGTCTGCGGGTGATGAGAAGGGCATTTTCTAGAAATTTGAACTTTACGAATTATGATGCCCATTTTTAAGATACATGTTTGTTCACGATCAATGTAATAATAATAGATGGATTTTTTTTTAATAATCATATCTACAATATTGTGATTAATGATCCTTCCAGTGGAAATATACTTATGGTAGCTACAATGAATTATTTGTCTTCAATCATATTTTGTGTTCATAGTATTAGGTCCTATTGTCGAGCAATTTATAAAGTAATATATTTGGCTTATAAAATTCTTTGGGAGCATGTATATCATGTTCATTATTGTTACAGTATTATTAGGATTTTATGTGTTTTTCCATTCCATTTATGGTTTTCCTAGTATTTCATTTAGGTAGAGGTATGCATTTTTTTAGTTACTAATAGTTAATTTTCTCTTCGTTTCCACTATTGATTTAATGTTAAAATGAGGTGTTGACATGTAAATACCCTAGGATAACACATTGTTTCACATAGTGCCTAGAAAACTTGGAGGGTGTGCAATTGAGAATGTATGGGAAATGTATGTAATTACATACTGATTGTTCAATTGTTTCAGACATATATGGAATTATTCATGGCCAACAAGGTGTTGGAAGACGTATAAAAGGAGAAACAGTAAATCATATGACATGAGTAGTTTAAGTGTGAAGTACCTTTGAGTACACAATGATTTTTTTCATGGTTAAAGACAAAGTTAAGGTTGCTATTATACTTCAAAGATAAGATTGAAGTCCATACAATACTAGCTATCCTAGTCATGTGGAGGTTGTATTCCGTTTTTGTAAAAACCTTGTCTAAGTAATAGATTTAATCGCAAAACTAAAACTTACTGGAATGTTAAATTTATAGTATGCATGATTACCTCTATGATACTCTTTTGTTGAAATTATCCTTCCACCACAGGATATATGAAAAGGATTAGCTAACTAAAAGAACTTGAATACTTTATAGAAGAATTATCTACTTATGCTCTTGTTGAAAAAATTGAAGAGACTGATGAAATTCTTTATTCTCGAGTCAAACAACCAAGAATAGTTTGATAAAACTTTTGTAAAGGTAATATGAATAAATGAAGAAATATTTAGCATAACACTAACATGGTTGAAAACATGTGGTTAAGGTATATGTCATGCAAGGGATGCTATGGACATTGGCATTGTGCACAAGTTGTATAGGTCGTACTACGTACAAATGGTACATATGGTACTTGTATGTATGTAGGTAGTGCATGGTAAACAAAGCTAATTTTCTGCATCCAAAATCTCTCACAAAATTTATTGAAACAAATACTACATGTAGTAATGGAAGGAGAATGGCTGGTAGAACTCCTTTGTAAATGATACATATCAAAATATATGATTCATATGGAAAAGCTGTGGGAGCCTGAAAAATTAGAAGCAACTCCATGTTAATGAGGAATAATATTATAAGATGCAGTAATACACCGTGGACGGTGTAAATTTAAGGGGGGGAGTATGTAAAACCCCTCCATTGTATGTAACACTCTTCTAACCTAAGATGCAAAAAGCTAGGTCCAAGGTCAACAATGAAAGTAAATAATGTATTGTTAATAAATAAAAATAATGTTAAACGCTTGGAAAAACAAGATACAAATAGATGACCTTATTTCCAAATAAAAAACCATTGGTAAATGGTAATGGATAATTCTTTCATGATAAAAATTCTAGATAATCTTAACGGACTGCGAGATAAATATCAGATAGGTTTCTTAGCTGTAGAAAGATGTTAAGTTTAACATAAAAGCATTGTAGGAGAGGAAGGAAAGATTTTATGGGAAAATAATTATGGGGGAGAAAGGCGAGCAAGATAAACATAAAATCCTTGTGTGAGAGAAAGGCAAGCTATTATGGGAAAATCCTCATTGGAGAGAAAGGTGAACTTTCCGAGGAAAAGCCTAGGAAAATAACAAAGAGCTCCACTTAAAAGTAGCATGCTACAAAAGCAAACCATACAATGAACGAGGGTATTAAATACCCATTGAAGATATCAATGGAGTAAGTTGATCCATGATAATAACTCTTAGCTCGGGGTTGAACTGAAGGAAATCAATTGTAGGTTGGGTGGTGGTGCTCGATTTTCCAAGTGACTCATTTTAGCCAAGTTAGTTTACTTCCATTAGTTGCGATGTACTGTATGTGGCTCCTTACTCTTTTTGTTGTTTCATCTTTGAACTTATGAGTACAATTTCATATGCCATCTTATTATCCATTACTATTCATGTTGTCAAATTTGTGAGTGTATGATGCATGAATAATCTTTGTTCTTGAGATGATGGAATAATGGTGAATAATTATGCATGAGACAACTATATAGGAGGAGTAATTATGTTTTTAAGGGGTGAAACTGTGTAGTCTGGGGTTCATTTCGTTTATTCTATGCATTACGCATCATGAGGTGAATTCCATCCGCTGAAGCTCATATAGCTAATTATTCATAAGAAATAAGAAATAATTTCATCTATTCCAGTAGGGCTATGATCATGATTATTGCAATGCTGATTTGTTGAATCATTTTAGAAATGAAGTCTCGATGTTCAAATATTATTTATTGAATGCCATTATTTATTCTGCTCTCCAAGTTGCAATTTATTCTTAAGGGTTGATCTAGAATGTAAGTTTATTAATTTAATTTAAGAGTCCACATCGTGGATCAAGTAGAGCATAGAAGGAAATTGTAGTATTGTGGCCAAGGGTTATATGAAACCACTATAGAATGAGGAAGGAGGTTGGAGGCACATATCGCAAGTCCTCCTCTACTCCTATAGCAAACCTACATGCATCCCCTTCAAAAAAAATGGGTGAGATTACAAGTCGAAAAAAAATGATACTTGTAGACCAAAACATAGGAGTAAGGTTTAGTGTTACCTGAGTTGAAGATGAAATGTTTCTATATATGGAAAATATATGATGGGATATTTATCTTAGAATAGGGTACCAACAATGCCTCTTCTCTAAAACCATGAAGGGTAGATATCACACGTCCCCATGAACACAGTAGAAACCCTGTGGTTGTAAAACAGAGTGCAAGGTTGTCCTAGGGATAGGATGACTTGTGGGAATGATAAACCTCGGAGCCTATAACTGTAGTATGTACATAATAGAAGATCAAATAATGTAAGAAAAGGTTTCAAAATGAATGAATTGGATTTGAGCTTATGGAGGGTCACCATCAAGGTAGGACCAAACCCTTCTCTCTGAAAAGGAAAGCAGAGGAACAACGTAGCATGTAAGGGTCGAGATAGAATTTTTGAAGGAGTTATGGTTTAGATAAGATAGTGATAGTCATTGATGAGAATACAATACATCAAAGTCATTGATGTCCCTTTGGCAATGTAAATGTTGATACCAGTGTACCTGGGTATGCCATCACGTGGGCTTGGATGATGTGGAAACCGGCATGTGGAATTGTTGGAAATAATATTGAGAGGTGGGGATGAATCAATACTAACAAGTCAATAATTTTTCATTTCCATAATTAGATTCATATATGCTACTTCAGCTAATGGAACTCACGTGTACATGCAACTTTGTTTAAGGCAACTAGCCTATATCTCTAAAACTTATGATTCAATTAATTCATCATATGTTGATCTTTAATTAGTGCATTAGAACTTCATGAACCACATAAAAAGTAATGAGGTGCTGTAAAAATATAATAGACCATCACACATATGAAACACACATGAACACCAAGATTTAAGATGGAAACCCAATGCGATACAAAAGCCACCTCCTGCTATCTTCTTTTAATATAAGAAAAACTTGTTTATAATATTGTATTGGCGTAGACTCATACCAGTATGCAGGCACCCACCTGCAGAAGGCTACAACCTTCTCTCATTCTCCAGCTTCCATTGCAAGGGTGCTACAACCCCCTGGCTCTTCTACTAACTGATATATTTACTAGTAGGTAGGCACCGACCTACAGAGGGCTATAACCCTCTCTCTTTTTCTAGATGCTAGTAGAAGGGAGCTCCAACCCCCTGGCTCTTGTACTAGCCAATATGTTTACCACTACATAAGTGCCAACCTACAGAAGACTAAGACCTTCTCCCTTCCTCCAGGCACTACGTTTCATAAATTTTCAGACTAGATACACCTGGATCACAATATCATAACTTGAAGGCCACGTTTCATCCAATTGTCATACTATACCCTTCAACAACATTGAAGCTCAAAATAAATCACCACTGCAATACAACTATTTCATTAACCAATCATTAAATACTCAATCATCAATATTTGAATCATGCATAACTGAATCGCTGAAGGCCTATCATAAAAACACAGTCACCAAAACACAAATCACAACCCAGAACTCTACAACAACTTCTAGATCCAACTACAAATTAAGATTTCATATTTCATCATGTATACACTACACTGATGAGCCGAAATAGCATGTATATGGAATTTTTCAAAAGCTAACCCACGTATAGATGGGCAAATATTTACTCATAACTCTGTAACTATTCTAGACATTAGCAATATGTAGATCATAACATTTATAGAATAAAACATGCGTCAGTAATTCAGATCTAGTCTATCCATGATCAAACCACATGATGATAATACATTCCAAGCCTTAAGATCCCAATCCATCATCCTTCATCATTCACATAGGTGTATCCTTGGTTCAAATCAAGAAAAGCATCACAAACCCATCTTCTCCTCCTTTTGTAGTTTTATGCCTTTCTAAATACCATGGACCAAAACCACTTAGGACTAGTAAATTATACGAAATACCTAGTGTCAATACCTAAGACCAGATACCTTGGACTAATACCGTGGATCAAGATACCATGGACCAAATACCTTGGACCAAATACCTTGGACCAAAACTTATTTTTCCAAGATAGACACACTTTTCCTTCTGTGAAAGTGCGTGTGTACTTTATACACTCCTTTTGGTTTGGTAACCTACATGTATATGCTCCTTTGTCAAGGTGAACCTACGTATACCTTTCTTCATTCTTTCTAGTCTAATTTGTACTTCTTTGACATTGACTTGCTACACTGTCATCTGTCATCTGAGTGAGTTGCCATCAAGGACAACACTTGTATCATAATGCCAACAATCTCCCCCTTTGGACTTGATGGTAAAAACCACACCAAGTTACTCCCCCCCTTTGACATCAAGGGTAAAGGGCAGACCAAGATATTCTGTCCCTTCGATATATATTATATTTTCCATACTCCCCTTAGTATATGCTGAAATCTATGATTGAGCTCCCTCTTTGTACATGCTAAGATGTACCAATATGTTCATGCTCCCCCTGAGCACATGCAGAGTCTGCAAAAAAATATTTTTCAAAAGAATAACATGACTCTACCACTCAAATAAGTGAGTATGACCTTCCTATCACTAATGACTCATACATACACTAATATCCGAACCAAGTTTGGATACACCAATTTTTACTCATCCACCCAACCAAGTGGGAATATACCAAATGTTTATACATGACTAAAATAGAAATTATGACATCATCCTTCCCATGAAAAGCGAGGTTACACATTAGGTCTTTGCATGACCTTTACATCAAATGATATACATGACCAACAATCTAAACAGGAGCATGATAGTCATCAACAACTATCATACACCATATATGCTCTGCACCATAAGCATCTGTCAACAACATCTATACCCGCAATACAATTCTCTTGTCCAACCAACAATAATATGCCAGTTAAGTGATCATCCATGAATCTCATCTGAATACCAACAACGTGACCCAGGTATCATAGGAAGATGTAGAATTTATCCATATAAGCGTCATCTCCAAAGACTTTAACCATAATGCCAAAAATGCATTAATCAAAGCATATGCTCCCCATGAACCTATTCCATTTGTTCACTATCAGATGTGATCATGCATATATCAGCAAGAAGTATGACAACATCATCATCAATCAAATATACATCAAATTAACTTATGAAGATAAAAAGCACTTCTAAGTAACATCTTATGAGTACCAAAACATTTCCACACATCATCAACAAATTGTAGCCATCATCAAATAGCGAAAATATTTGACTAAACCATATCACACACTTTTCCTGAATCTGCCCCACTGATTTTCCTCAAACCAACATATGCGCGACTGTGTAGCTTTGAACTCACATATATACATGACTTGTCTTGATGAAACTTGCGTATGGGATTTAGAACACTAAATTTTCACACTTTCAGCTCCCTCTACTATGCCACATCTTTCTGAATGTACTTCTTGTCTCTTCCATGTCTTTGAGTGTGATGATGTTTTCTACTTTTGGGATGGTGCCCAAAACGTTTTCCTTCATTCCTTTGCTATATGTCCAAGCTTGTTACATGCATAACGTCTTACATGTTTCATATTCCTTCTGTAGCAGTGAATGGCTTTGTGACCAAACGTATTGCAAGAAAAACAATATCCCTTAAAGTACCTGGAATGTGATGATCTTTTTGTGTGACAATCTTGAACCATTCTACTTTTGCATCTCGTTGCAACATGTCCAAGATTATGACATACATAAAACTCAACATTATTCATCTGAGAAAATCACCGGCTATCACTTCCATAGTTCAGAGTAAAAGATTTTCTTTGAAGGATTTATTTCCTTGGTTGTTGATGGGGTTGTCCTCTTATCTCCTTGTTGAGAATTTCAGGTTTTGCATTATAGTTCCTTGCCTCACCCTATGAGCTAGATTCACCTTCAACAGATTCATAAAAACCAAGACCAGTTTTGATAGAAAGAGATCTTTAACTACTAACGATATCACCCAAAATCTTAGTATTGTCTTGAAATCATGACAATTTATATTTTTCTTGTAATTTACTTTTTAAGTTATTTACCTCAACCTGATTTTGTTCTTCCATTTCCAGATGTTGCTTCTTCAAGATTTCTTCAGTCTTTCTTCCTTCTTCCACTTGCTGCCTTAATTTGAGAATCTCATTTTCTTGTTCTTTATCTGCTTGAGGCAGTCCTTCATTCTACTTATTTTTTAATGATATCACTTCATCCTACACCATTTGACATAGTTTGAAGGCACAGTCCAGTTGAGCTTTCAATATAGTAACTTCTTCTTTGAGGCACACTCCCTTTGTTAAATAGATCTTGTTGATCTATGCTTTTATCTGATACTTCATTTGCTTGTTTATCTTGAGGTGATTTGGAATATGAATCCTTGCTTCCTTCTAATGGCCAATTGTCTCTCCTACTATCACGATTCCTTTGAGCTGTATTCTTCTTTTGAGGTGCTTTCTTCCTTAGCTTCTTTCCCATTGTTTTTATGAATCTCCTTCAAGTGATTAAGCTTCTACCAAAGGACCTGCTCTGATACCAACTGTTGGAAATAATATTGAGAGGGGGGGGGGGGTGGGAAGGATGAATGAATATTAGAAAGTCAGTAATTTTTTATTTCCATAATTAGATTCATATACGATACTTCAATTAATGGAACTTGCGTGTACATACAACTATGTTAAAGGAAACTAGCGTATATCTAGCAAACTTATCATTCAGTTAATTCATGATATGTGGATCTTTAATTATTGCAGCAGAACATCTTTAACCATATAAACAGTAACCTGGTCCAGTAAAAATAGAACAAACCGTCACACATAAGAAACACACATGAACACCAATATTAAAGGTGGGAACCCATTGTGGAACAAAAACCACCTGTTGTTGTCTTCTTTTAATATAAGAAAAACCTATTTACAATCTTGTACTGGCACAAACTCATACCAGTACGCAGGCTCCCACCTACAAAAGGCTACAACCTTCTCTCGTTCTCCAGCTTCTACTAGAAGGGAGCTACAACCCCCTACCTCTTGTACTAGCCGATATATGTACTAGTACGTAGGCGCTAGCCTACAAAGGGCTACAACACTCTCTTGTTTTCCAGATGCTACTAAGAGGGAGCTCCAACCCCTTGGCTCTTGTACTAGTCAATATTTTTACCCGTACGTAGGTGCTAGCCTACAGAAGGCTACGACATTCTCTCTTCCGCTAAGGGACCACAATTCATAAATTTTTAGACTAGATACACATGGATCACAATATCATAACTTAAAGGCCACGTTTCATCCAATTTTCATACTAGACCCCTTAAAAACATTGAAGCTCGAAATCAATCACCACTGCAATATAGCGATTGCATTAACCAATCATTAAATACTCAATCATCAATCTCTAAATCACCCATAACTGAATCACTAAAGGCCTTTAATCAAAACACAGTCACCAGAACACATAGTACAACCGAAAACTCTACAACAACTACTAGAAGTAACTATAAATTCAGATATCATATTTCATCATGTATACACTACTCTGATGAGCCAAACCAATGTGTATAGATGCTTTTTCCAAAGCGAACACACATACAGGTCTACAAATATTTACTCATAACTTTGCAGCTATTCTAGACATCAGTCATACCTAGATAATAACATTTGTAGAATAAAATATGCACCAGTAATTCAAATCTACTCTATCCATGATCAAACCACATAATGTTTATGCATTCCAAGCCTTAATATTTTGATCCATCATCCATCATCATCCACATAGGTGCATCCTTGGTTTATATCAAGCAAAGCATCATAAACCCATAAACTGGATACTAGATCTCACACTTCATTAGATATTCAATGATTGCACACTTGGCCTAAGGATCTTCTCCTCTGTTTATAGTTTTAGGTCTATCTCAATACCATGGACCAAAACCACTTAGGACCAATACCTTAGACCAAATACCTAGGGTCAACACCTCAGACCAGATACGTTCGACCAATACCATGGATGAAGACACCATGGACCAAATACCATGGACCAAAACTTAGCATTTCAAGATATACACACTTTTCCTTCTGTGAAAGTGCATGTGTATGTTACATGCTCCTTTTGGTCTGGTAACCCATGTGTATACGCTTCTTTGTCAAGGTGAACCTGCATACACCTTTCTTCACTATTTTTAGTCTGATCTATACCTCTTTGACATTGACCTGCTGTACTGTGATTTGTCATCTGAGTGAGTTGCTATCAAGGACAACACATGTATCATAATGCCAACAAGAATGAACCTAAGTGTTGCGACTTCTGTTGCGTTAAAACCAGGTTATGTGTGCACATAGAATAATTGAAAGGGTAATTACTAAGGAATTTAGAATTCTGTGATCCATAACATTGTTTAGAGAATTTTCGGCGAAATCACATAAATAATCTTTTGTCGACGTGTTTCGAGCCAACCAGTGTGGTTCATCGTTAGGACAAGTTGAAGAACCGATCCAGAATAGCTAGTTAAATAGTATGGGCAGAGACTCCAACGGCTAGATTAATAACGGCTAACTTTGACCTTATGACCCTAGCCAAATAATAATTATTTTTTTCTAAAACATTAATTATTATTATTCCTAGAAATTAGTTAAATTAGGTAAAACTATATAAGAACAAGATTCCTACAAGTTAGTAATCCATTTATATATTTAACTAAATATAATAATCTATTAACAGATTTAAAAGGATATATAAATATAGCTTTCTCATCTTGGGTTATCATAATAAAATATTAATGGAACATTCAATCCTTTCGATAATAATAGGTTCGCTAGAAGAGTAAATTAATCGAAATTAAATTATGGAAAACACAAATTTTAATAATTTATTTTATTTTATTTTTTATCATTATTATATCAATAATAATAATTAAGTATAAATACACCCATGGAATAGGTAATTATATTGATACATGTAAAGGTTCAAATATATATAATACTAGGAAATGAAGGGACTAAAATAAATTAATCCCATATACTATTAGGTTGTTAGGATTAAAAATATATTCAACCTTATAAAATAAATTGTTATTAAGAACTAAATATATCTTTTAGAAAGTTATAACGGTTGGTAATTTATACTTGTTAATTAATCAAAATCTATTTGTATATATAAATTATATATACAATATCAGGATAATAAGGATGAATTAAATTAATCTTTAGAGTCTAGCTCAAATTAATGAAATATTTAGATTGTATCCTAATAATTTATTATTGTTTGTAAGTATAATATATATTATATATATATTTATATATATATAATATATATAATATTATATCACGTTATAAAAGTATGTTATAGCTCATCATATTGGTATATAATTATTTAGTAATTATTTGTAATTATCATTTTCAATTCTAAAGTTAGTAGTCATAAAATAATATATATTTTTTCTAATTTTTTTTTTTGAATATAAATTAATGAATTCAAACCAATAATACTAGTTAAAATATATTTGAAATCAGGTG
The DNA here is from genome assembly GCA_000404065.3 of Pinus taeda. NCBI lineage: Eukaryota > Viridiplantae > Streptophyta > Pinopsida > Pinales > Pinaceae > Pinus > Pinus taeda. The sequence continues at coordinate 1,741 of APFE030763574.1, read as the reverse complement.
ATTTATTAATTGTTTGTAAGTATATATATATATATATATATATATAATATATATATATATATATATATAATTAATAGTATTATAAAGCTAAATCATATTGGTATAATAATTATTAATAATATTTATAATTATCATTCAATTTTAAAGGTTTAATAGTAAATAATTTATATACAAATATAATTAAAATCATGAAACCACAATTAATTTAATAAATTCTTTCTTGAATATAATTAAGATATTTAAACTCAATAATACCAACTAAAAATATAATTGAAATCAGGACCATATATTGAATGTTACGAAATTACTGAACCTCTTATTAATAACGAATAGAAAAGGAAATTAAGATAATGGAATGGATGAAATTATACTAATTCACAAATAAATTAATAGGATGCTAAGATTAAAGTTGGATATATAAATCATGTTTAAAAACTAAAAATATATAAGATACCATAATAAACAAGGGAAATAGGACCAACCACAGAGACCGACTTCTAAGGGGAGGGAAGAGAAACCCTAAGACCTTAGAATAGAGGGACTCAGGAGGCTAGGAAGACAGGGCTGGGACTGAGCAACTGCTAATTTTCCAGCCATCATCCCTATTAAGATTGTTCGGCCTTTTCTCAATCTCCAGGGCCTCTCTAAATTTGCGATGGTGAAACCGCGCAACTTTGGCAATGACTCGAGCCTCTTCTATACATACATGATGCATAGTCTTCTCGGCATGCTCAGCTAGGGCTGAGGACTTGGTCCTACCATGTCTTAAGTCAGCCGAATGCTTGCTAATCCTTTGATTGATAGAGCGACCCATCTCACCAATATAAGGGGTTCCACAGGAACAAGGAATGACATAGACGCCCTTCATGTCTTTAGGGTCAATAGGGTCTTTGACAGACCTGAGGGAGCCAGAGATAGTATTGAGAGGTCTAAACGTTGCGGGCACATCGTACTTCCTCAGAATCCTCGCAATCCTATCAGTGGTCCCTTGGATGTAAGGAAGGTTCACACCCATGACATGATATTTAGGATCTCTTCGGATTGAAGGCCCCTTCTTGGCCTTCTGGAAGGATTTTTGACCCAGCTGTCTACTGTAACTATTCTTCTCAAAGAAATCTAGGAGATGAGCCTTCTCCGTTTCCAAGCTCTCCTCATCAGAAATCCTCACAGCACGGGTGGAAAGCATGCTTAGAACCCCTAACTTCTGAGGGGGGAAATGATGTGAAGAAGCATGCAAGTATTTCTCAGTATGCGTCTTCTTTCTAAACACCTGATGAGAGAAGGAACCATCCACCTTCTTAGAGATGAGAACATCCAAGAATGGAAGACAACCATTATCTTCTTTTTCCATCGTGAATTTAATGGTGGCGGATTGGTTATTGAGATGACTGAAGAAACGATCCAGCTCATCAGGACCATGAGACCATTCAACAACAGGGTCATCAACGAATCTTTTACAAAGCTTCGGTAAGAGACGAGAGGAGGCCAAAGAGTTAGACTCAAAATCCTCCATGAAGAGATTAGTGATGACAGGGGACAAGGGGGAGTCCATGGCAACTCCGCAAGTCTGTTCATAAAATTCTTCCTCGAAGCTGAAAAAGGTGGAGGTAAGGAAAATCTCAACCAACCTAGTCGTATGAGGTGTTGGAATTATGTTTCTGGTATGGTTATATGTTACAGATATTGTACTTGATGGCAACACCCATGGCATGGCTCTCAATATGATGAGAATTAAGAAGTA
>APFE030763572.1:0-13300 GCA_000404065.3 Pinus taeda | reverse complement strand
TTTTTTTTGTGTTTTTTTCATTGTTTTTACTTTTTATTTTATGTTTTCATTATTTTTTTGAAATTTCAATGTTTTTCGAAGGCATAACAAAATCTTTTAGACCATTATTTCAAAATATTGAAAATTTACCCTCAAAAAAAAAAAAGGTGTTATTCCAGCATCAACACTTTTTGTTTTGAGGGTGTTTGTTTTGAGGGTGTTTTTTTGCACAATTTTTGCACATAAAAATTCGGTTTTACTGGATTTTTTTTAAAATGTTGGAAATTGACCCTAAAAAAAAAATCCATCGTTCCATTATTAGAACTTTTCATTTTCGGGTTGTTTTTTGCACAATTTTTGCACAACAAATTCGTTCTCACTGCCATTTTTAAAACATGTTCAAAATTGACCCTAAAAAAAACCATCATTCTAATATACACACTTTTTGTTTTTAGCACTGTTTTTCATGTTTTTCTGAGGTTTTTTGGGCAGATTTCTTATTTTGAGTTTATAGTTCCCATTTCAAAGTTTACATTGCTACCCCACTATGCATGGGATGGATGATGTAATGTTTCTTGTTTTTGAGTCATGTATAAACATTTGGTATATCCCCACTTGGTTGGGTGGATGAGTCAAAAATGGTGTATTCCCACCTGGTTGGGAGATTCATGTATGTATGAATCTTTAGGAAGGTCATTGGCAATGTATGTATAGAGTCATTTTATGCTTTTTCAGACCTTGCATGTGCTCAGGGGGAGCATGGACAGATTGGTACATCTTGGCATGTACAAAGGGGGAGCTCAATCAGAGATTTCGGTAGGTACTTAGGGGGAATATGGACAGCAAAATGTATATCAAGGAAGAGAATATCTTGGTATGCCCTTTGCCCTTGATGTCAAAGGAGGAGAGTGACTTGGTGTGGTTGTTTCCATCAACTCCAAAGAGGGATATTGTTGGCATTATGATACAGGTGTTGTCCTTGATGGCAGCTCACTCAGAGCTATGATATAGGTGTTGTCCTTGATGGCAACTCACTCAGATGACAAATCATAGTGCAACTTGTTAAGAGCAAAGAATTAATGACGAGAGAGAGGTATATGCAAGTTAACCTTGATGAAAGTGTGTATACATGCGGGCTAGTATAACAAAAGGTGTGTATGTGTTTACATGAACTTTCACGCAAGAAAAGGCACGTACATGTTGGAGAACTAAGTTTTGGTCTGTGGTATTTGGTCCATGGTATTTCGGTATTTGGTCCGAGGTATTGACCCCAAGTATTGGGTCCAAGGTATTGGTTCTACGCGGTTTTGGACCATGGTATTGAGAGAGGCCTAAACCTATATAAGGAGAATATCATTAGGCCAAGAGAGCAAGTGTGCAAGGATTGAATATCTGATGAAGTGTGAGATCTAGTATGTTGGTTATGGGTTTGTGATGCTTTTCTTGATCTGAATCAAGGATGCACATATGTGGTTGATGATGGATGATGGATCAGGATCACAAGGCTTGGAATGTATTATCATTATGTGGTTTGATCATGGATATACTAGATCTGAATTATTGACACATGTTTTATTGTATGAATGTTATGATCTGGGTATGAATGATGTCTGGAACAATTGCAAAGTTATGAGTAAATAATTGTAGATTTGTACATGGGTTGGCTTTGGTAAAAGTGCATATATACGTTGGTTTGGTTCATCATAATAGCATATACATTATGAGATATGATATTTGAAGTTGCAGATCGATTTGGTTATTGTGGCATAGTTCTATGTTCTGCTCTATGTTCTAGTGACTATGTTTTGTTGACAGGGTTTTAGTCTTTTAGTATTTGGTGATTCAAAGATTGATGATGCAAGTGTAGTTGATGGGTGTATTATAGTGGTGATTGATTTTGTGCTTCAATGTTGTTGATGGGTCCAGTATGAAAATTGGATGAAACGTGGTCTTCAGATTATTGTTTTATGCTTCAAGAGTATCCGGTATGAAAATTTATGAAGCATGGTCCCTTGAGGAAGAGAGAAGATCGTAGCCTTTTGTAGGATAGTGCCTACATACTAGTAAACATATCGGCCACTACAAGAACCAGGGGGTTGGAGCTCCCTTCCAGTAACAGCTGGAAAACGAGTGAAGGTTGGAGCCTTCAATAGGTTGGTGCCTATGTACTAGTAAATGGATCGGCTAGTACAAGAGCTAAGGGGGTTGTAGCTCCCTTCCAGTAGAAACTGGAGAACAAGAGAAGGTTGTAGCCTTCTACAGGTAGAAGTCTGCGTACTGGTATAAGACTACTCCAGTATAGAAATATTGTAAAAATAAGTTTCTTATTAAAAGAAGACAGAGACGAATTGCAGCAGGTGGTTTTCATCCACATTGGGTTTCCACCTTATATCATGGTGTTCATGCATGCTTATTATGTTTGATGATCTATTGTGTTTTACTGTACCTATTTACTGTTCATATGGTTAATAATGTTCTGATGCACTCATTGAATATCAACTAACTAAATCATAAGTTTACTAGATATACGCTAGTTGCATTAAACACAGTTGTAAAAGGAATGATAACTAAGGTTGTAAATGTAAAGGATGTATATTAAGGATATTTGTGAACACTGTTGCATGTTTACAATATCTATGAACATAATCTCCTATTTGAAGGTTTGCAGGATATATATTAATGATATCTGTGAACACCATCAAATGTTTGCATGTTGTATATTTTTTAATGCAATATGTGAATGCAGGTTGATTGTAGGTTTTAGATTTTTTAATGCAATATGCATATTTGTTAATGCAATATGAAAATGAAGGTTGATTTGATTGAAATTCTTAATAGATTATATTAGCACTCTATAATGTTTTAAGGTTGTGAAAGAAATTGAAAAGGTAGCCACAAAACCACTTTTAAGTTTAGAAGCTAGCTCTTCTAAACTCAGAGAGGGATCCTCTCTATCAAATTTAGCTTTGTTTACTTTGTAGGATTTTAGACTAGATGTGAAAGTTTAGGGTTTCATATTTAAAATGGTTTGGTTGGAATGGTAAGGAAATCCATTTGGAAATGGAGTGAAAGGGGCTTAGAGTGATCAATTGGTAGAAATATCAAGCTTAAGGGTAATAGGGCAAGGTAGGCACACTACTGGATCTTTGAAATTTCTGAAATGGATAAGGAAGAAAATATTAAGGTTCACTTTAAATATAGAGCATTATTACTTGAATTCTATATTTAAATTTCAATGGAAAACATTGATATTTCTTTAAGACAACAAAGAGTGTATTGAAACAAATTCTAAACTTTTTTTTCTTAATACAATAAAGAACTGAATGACTTATGAAAAAAACAAAACAAGATTACAACAAGAAGAACTTCACCATATAGCTATGACACATGAATCCTGTAACAACTATTAATGAAAATGGCCACTTGAGCTCAATAAAATACTTTACAAAGAATGGTAGTCTTTCTCAGTACGAGTCCCAACATCAATACTTCAAATTCTGAAGTATATATACAAATTCTATATAGATATCTTGACATAAAATATCAATATTTTTACAATAATATCTCAAAGGTTTTTTAGAAAAGTAAAACACAATTATAGGCAATATGAAACTGTTGTGGCTACTGGCACTATCCTTGAGGAATGTTGATGACTCGGCCTGAAGAAGTGTTGTCATGTTGTCTTGTTGTTCGAGGTGAAACTATTATACTCTAGCAATTCACATAATTTATCCCAACACTCTTCACTTGGGATAGAAAACTTTATTAATTTAATGTAAGTCTCATCTACTCAGTATAATTTTGAAAAGTAGGCTTGATAAGAAAGAGTTGCTTGATCTCATGATTGATGAATAGGTCAAATATTATAGCCTCTAGAAAATCGTTCCCCGTGATGCTTCCTTTAATGCCTACAAACTTTGATTTATCTTGGGCAATAATGTATAACTTATGGCAGTAATCCTTTAAAATGACTAGATAGTCTCCATTTCCTATTAGTCATGGCAGCCCTTTTAGATAAAGTGCATTAAACTTCGTATGAAATATATGGACACTAGACTCCATGTTGTGACATTTGTTTTCTAATTGCAGCATCAGGTTCCTCTTAGTTATGACCCTTCTCACCTGTAAAACTGTTTCTATTCTATCTGCAACTTCTAATTCTTCTAACTCTTCCGTGGCTTTTGAATTTAAGATCCTTATCAGTGTTGTAGCTTCTCCAAGCTTCTATTCCAAATCTTCCTTTATCTCTACAACTGCTTATTTTGATTTCCTAATCAACTCTTTTTGTTCAAATCTAATTTGAATTGAGGGCCATATTTCATTGATGCCCTCATTAATCTCTATTCATATGGTCTCCTTTGCATGTGCCAAAGTCTAGGCCATGGCTGACTCACTTTCTAATTGTTCAATATTTAGAGTGAGCCTGTGAGTTTTCTACAACTCTTCTACATAAGAATTGTCTATCTATAGTTTCCGATCCTGCAAATTTTTGAGTTGATCCTTTAACTTTTCAATTTCCTACCCTTGAATGGACAGATCTTCCATGGCTTTAACTAACTCATTTGGAGAATCTTCACTATGTGTTGGTTCTATGATCAGTGTAGATGCTCCTATTGTAGTTGATACTGAAATAGGGATTGTTGTTAGAGGCATTATAGCTAGCTATGATGACTGCTCCTTTTCCTTGAGCAGTTTTTCCATGTCCACTTCCATATCCTTAATCTAGTTTATTTGTTAATATATTATCTTGAACATGTCCTCTTTTCATTATCAAGCACCCCAACTTCCTTATATTAGGGATCCTCAGTGGAGGGAAGTTTGAGTTGTTTCCTTAATGCTTCTATGTCTACATTTTTCGTCCTTACAATATCTTCTACTACTTTTACATATTTGGTGCCATACCCTAGTTTAACTACTAGGTCGTCCAATGATTTAATCATGGTGTCCTTAGCCAAAGATGAAATATTTTTAAGTTTTAATTATGATTGTATGTTGTGGAGTGAGGCCTACAACTTGGAATTTTTCATGGCAGTGTTGGTCAAGGTGGAGTACGACATTTATCCAGTTTGTTTATGCATTTCTATTTTCTCAATGGAGTGGATCTACTCAACATCAAAGGAGAAAACATATTCCTTGTAATTAGTTGGAGTCTTCGGAAATGGAATTTGTGCTTGAAGGAATGAAATTTGCATTTTCCCCTTCTTTGTATCAAAGGATGAAACAAGCCTATGTTGTGAAAAAGTTGTTTTCTTCTAGAATTTGGTGTCTGTGGAGGCCTTGAGATGTTCATTCTTCTTCTTAATTTCTCTATATTTTGCAAAGATATTTGGTTCATCCTGGTCCTGAAACAATTCTGATGTCTAATTTGTATCTGGGGGATCTTGGGAATGTGAGGGAGTTGGAGATCCTATGAATATATATTCTCCTCTTATAGAAGCATGGTGGCATCTCATAACTATGTCGGCCTACATCTCATCCTTTTGCTGAAAAACCAGATGAGAACTAGTCTTGTGCCCCTTTTTGTATATAAGAAATTCTTTGACTCCAATCTCTACAATGAAGGGGAAATCTCCTCCCCTAGTCTCTTTTCTCCTTTCTCTTGAGTTACTGGAGTCTGTGAGGTTGTTGTAGATATGACCTATTCTTTTTCTTCCTGCAGTGTGTTCTCCTCCCATTGACTTTGATTTATGAACTTCTCTATGTCTGGTCTTGGAGTGTGAGTGTAGGGAGTGGTATTTTGTTCCACTCTCAGCTTGGAGATAATTCCAAAAGGGTCATATGTCCAGGTAAAGCTCGATTTGAATTTCATTTTCTTAAGGATTGAATTTTCCTCTTTACTTGTTTCCCTAGTGTTACAAATAAACGGTCCCACCTATGCCTTGATCTTGAAATGGAAGTTTTTCTTAGCTACAACAAAATGTAAATCATCCATATGCATCATCTGCTTGATATATTCCAATGAGAAGATTCTCATTGGAAAAAAATTAGGAAGCCTGGAGGGTGGCAACTGGCACCCATAAACTCTGATCTCTATATAATTTTGGTATAAATACCAATCCCCTGTTTTAGTATGCTCACCGAGAGGTAGCATTCTCTGTATTTCTGGTCCTATCCTAGGCTCTACATCAATGTTTAGTAAGTTGGCAACTGTATGTAGGAATGGATGAACATAATCAAAGAAATTATACTCAATGGATTTTTTCCTCACCAGGGAGGTCCAAAGAATTATAGACTATGGATTACTTTGATCATCTAATTTATGCAAAGGGAATGAAAACCTATCTTCTTGATGGTAAAGAAATAAATACGACAATATTGAAGAATACTTAGAAGTCCCCTTAGTAGAGAACTTGAGGAGTTGGTCATGAATTGACTCTGCAATGAACTCACTGTAAATGAAAATAGGGTGTTTCTCACCAATTGTAAAGATTGATAGAACCCAAAAATGACCTCATCAATCCACTGATCAGACTGATATACACGTATACATGAAATAAATGCAATTATCTATTTAGTCATATCAAGTTACATAGAGGATGAGTAAGGGGGCTTTTTCTTAGGTAAATGGGCATCCTCTAGGAGAAAAATATCAAAAATCTTGGCTCTCTATGGGAAGGTCAGGTTTTCGTAGAATTCCATGAGGTAATCTACTAAAAATATCTTAAGTGAGACAAAATTTGGCAACTATAGCATTAGAGAGATGGCTTCTACAATGATGGTGAAAAGGATGTCACTGTTATGGGCCACAACTTCCCTTTGGCTGGTGATGTAGCAAAATTTTCACTAGGACATGAATTTTGGGAATTGATAGGTCTATAGCAAGATGAATTGGGGAACAGAAGATTCCCACATGCCCAATTCATCATTCAAGTCAAGAAATGTTTGCTTCAACCAACTGTGAAGCTCATACAAGTCAAAATCACAATTGGTTTTCACAATCTTATACTGTTGGTCCACTAATGGTTGGTGATCTAGGTCTATGGTAGGGGTCAGCATAGGGTTGTCATAAAAGGTTTTAGATTTTCTTTTAGGTGCCATGATAGAAAAGGAAAGAGTAGAGAATTTAGAATTACCCAGGAAAAATAGGTGAATCTAGGGTCAGGTTGCAAATTAAAGGCTAGGTACTTGGTTGCAAGTGACTTGTTATGCTGACTAGTTAGAGAGATGTCATGGATCACTGGTTGGGCACTGGCCAGACTTAGTTTGGTCGTATGTGCACTAGAACTCTTGATTACTTACTATCATAAAATAGAGAAAGGAGGCAATGTAACAGGTTTCGGTGGTTTATATAGAAAAACATGTTTACCATTGTGATTTAACTGTTTAAACAAAGCGGGTCCATTGTTGTGATAAATGGGTAAGAATTAATTAATAATGGTCTACTAATGTGGTTGTGGGAGTTCCAGATGGAAACATTGTATTGGGAAAATTAATGGCAGGAGGTTACTTTGGCAAAAGGGGAGTGGGGTCCACAGGCATAAGGTGGTGGACCGACAGTGGAGGGGAAAGGATAAAATACAAGCAAATGGTGGGGATAGGGGAGTCCACATGGTGGGAGGTTAGTGGCGCGGGAGCGGATGTGGGGTCCATGGTCACCGTGAGAGGGAAAGGTGGGATAGTAGTTTTTAGAGAGGGGAGGGGTGGTTAGTGGTTTTAGGTAGATGGGGGTGTGAAATGCTTAGAAGTTACCATGTCGCAGAGGATAACCACCTTTTCAAACCTCCTGTGTTGATTAAACATCAACGAGGCTCGCGGGGTTCAAATGCAATCCCACACCATTGATCAAGGCGGTGTGGATTGTGGCCATTTGAATATGTATCTACTTTATCACATGGAAACAAAATATGTCACATCCAAGAAGCTTTATTAAAAATCAAAAATTGCATTTAACTTAGCATTTTATTTAAATTAAAGCTTAGTTAACCACTTTTAAACACTCTAGTTAATTAATTTTATTTTCACTATTCTAATTTAACCAAGACTAAACTGTGTGGATGATTTATTCACTAACCTAAACTAATTTTATCTAATCCAGTCTAATCACATTTAAACAATGTGATTAAACTAACTAATCCACTGCTTGGTGGCATTTAAACAAGTTGTAGGCATATTCAAAATTTCAAAGGTACTACTAATTTATTTTTCATTTTTTGAGTGGAATTCTGATTTGATTACTTTCATCCATATTTTTTATGTGGTTTTTTCATTATTTTTCTTATTTTTTCATATTTTGATTTTTTGTTTTTTTCACACACACACATAGATACACATATATATATATATATATATATATATATATATATATATATATATATATATATATATATATATATATATATATATATATATATATATATATATATATATATATATATATATATATATATATATATATATATATATATCCCCTTTCTTTTTTTCCTTTCTTTTCTTTATCTTTGGAAATAAATTTTCATAACAGAAGACTATTTACATCTCATATACAGAATTACAGCTACAATCAATTCATCCTATGAAATATAGGACCCTAACAGTGGCTACAATGGGGATTGCACCCTCCTTGTGAGGTCTCAAGAACACTATAGATGAGTAGCCCTGATCCATTGGGAAAATTATCTTTATTCTGCAACTGAATCTCATCCACCCACTGTCAATCATAAATTTGGGTAACAAATCATCAGAAGCTTAGGGCCTTCTCTTAGGGCTTCAATTTCTGATGTGAGCCACCCTCACTCTTGCAGTAGAAATAGTAAAATGATATCTACAATGATTCTAAATGAAACTAATTTAACTTTGAGGAAAGTAGTGTTTGAGAAGTCTGCCATTAACAGGTCCACCAGGCAGTGCTTCTTCAGTCAATTCCTTTAAGATAAATTCATTATTGCCTCTTAAAGCTTCAAATTTGTATGGCCCTTTCCACAAACTATTGAACTTACCATGCTTGCTTTTTTCTTCATTCCTTGAGTGCCACTTTAACACTAGGTCACCTAACTGGAAATCATATGCTCTTATTCTCCTATCATAGATCTTTTTGATGTTGTCTTGACCAAGTTGAGGTTTGTAATACACCTCTTCCCTAGATTGTTTCAACTGTATAGTATGGTTGATCCTTCTTTGTAAATCATTAGTTTCCACCTGTGATTATTGTAACAGTTTTAACACAGGAACTCCTAGAGAAACAGGAAACACAACATCAACTCCATATACTAGCTGAAATGGAGACATTTCAATAGACTTTTTGATGCTAATTCGGTCAACCCATAAGGCATTAATCAACTTTAATGCTAGGAATTTTTTATTCTCATGCAATTTATTTATGATGATGTTGACTAAACACTTTTTGGAGGACTCAGATAGCCCATCTGTTTGTAGGTAATAGGAAGTTGAGTGTCCTAATCTTATGTGGTATTTTTTATGAAAAATCAACAATTTTCTTTGACTTAGAGGCAACAACATTGTCACTGATAATATTATGAGGGCATCCAAACATCGACAAAATGTTACCTTATAAATATTAAATAATGATAGTGCCTGTGGGCTTTCTGGTTGGGATAGCCTCAAACCACTTGGTAAAGTAACCAATGGCTATTAAAATCCATCTATTCTATCCTGAGGAGATGGGATGGATTCCACCAATGAAATCCAAGCCCCACTACTGAAAAGGAGTTTCAACTTAAATGGGTTTCAATGGTAAAGGCAAAATATTTCTCTTGCCTTCAAATATTTGACGCTTGTGGCAAGTGGTGACTTTCTTATGCACGTCTACAAACAAGGTAGGCCAGTAAAATCATCCCTTATGATTTTGTTGGTTGTGGTTTTCCAATACAAATGGCTTGCATAGTCTTCTTGATGAAACTCTTCCATGAATGTCTGCTTCATCTTTCATTAAAAAATTTAGTAAAATACCTCCAACATATTTCCAATATACATTTTGATCTAAAATACAAAATTTCATGGCTTTCAGTTTTAGAAACCTAGATTTTTTTTGGTTAAACCAGGAGGAGCCTGTAAATTATTTAGAACAAATATAATGTCTACATACCATGGTGAAGTAGAAAAGGTCTCCGACACTTGTGGAGTCGCCAACTCTTCCTATTCATCTAGTGTAAAAAAAAAATTATATCTAGTGCTTGAAAGTTAGACTCATCCATTAGCTTTGCCAATCCATGACCTTTTATGAGCTTGGTTGATTTGATATCAATGTCATACTCTAGGATTACAACAATCCATTTATCTCATATTTCATTAAATTTGGAAGTAAATAGTGGATCTACAATTTCAAAATAACCAAAAATATCAATTCTAGTGATGACCTTGTAATAAAATATTTCCAAATTTAATGAAATATGTGTAATTTTCCCTCTTCTTCCATATGAGTTAGCCCGTGTAAGAATATCTTTTACAACAACACTTGGGACAAATGATATGATATGAGAATGGAGGATATACACTCTAAAATAATTTAATGCCTTTACCAAAGCAATGGCTTGTTTCTCCATAATGTTGTACTGCAGCGATGCATCCCTCAGAGCTCTGCTGAAAAAAGATATGGGTTGTTCATGGCCTTTAATGTTTTATACAATAAGACAACTACAATAGTATGCTCAGATGCAAAAGAGAAAATGATAAAATCCTTTGTAAAGTCAAGGCTTATCAAAATAGGAGTATTTAAAGCTAACTTTAATTCACTAAAGTATTTCTTGGCTTCACTATTCCATTTTATTTCCATGTCTTTCTTTCACATATTTGTAATAGATCTCAGGATGTTAGCTAAGTTAGGAATAAATATTCTCAGAAAATTTATCCTGCCAATGAAGGATTGAACTTCTTTCTTATTTCTGGGAGGGTCAATTTTTAGTATGGCTTCAACTCTATTAGGATCAATTCTAATACCTTCTTTAGAAATGATATGACCTAGAAATTTTCCTTCCTCTCAAACAAAAGGAGTTTTATTAGGGTTTAAGGAGATACCATATTTTCGGCACTTTTCACAAACTCTTCTTAACTGGAGCAAATTTTCTTCATCTATCTTTGAAAATATAGTTATATCATCTAGGTAATTCAAAATGAATCTATCAATTTCATTAGCAAAGGCTATGTATGTTTCTCTTTGGAAAGTGGACCCAACATTCATAAGGGCCAAAGGCATATTTACATACATAAAAGTGCCCATGGTATACTAAATGTTGTTTTGTGTTAGTCATCAAGATGAATGAAAACCTGGTTGTATCCTTAGAAACCATCCAACAATCAGATTCTGTTGGAGCCAAATACCTTTTGTAGGATGTGATCCATTTTGGGCAAGGGATATTTATCTTTCAAATTAAACTTGTTAAGATTTCTAAAATCTACGCAAAGCCTAATTTCACCTGTTTTCTTCCTAGTAGGTACTAGATTTGACACTCATTTTGGAAATCTAAGGGGTACAATGATCTTTGCATCGAAAAGTTTCTTGACTTCCTTTTCTATCAAAGGTAGTAAAATTGGGTTTATTCTCCTCAATTTTTGTTTAAAATGATTTTCATCTCACTTGACGAGAATGGTGTGCTAAATGATACCTGTATCATAAGATTTTAAGTCCTCATAGCTCGAGGAAAGCACATTAGGGAATTCTTTAAAAAGCTCAATATATTTTTGTTTTTCTTTAGGAGGTGAGTATTTACATAGTTTGGAGATTTTGGGGGTTCTCTACAATTTCTATGTTACAATCCTCTACAGCTCATACATGTTCTATTTTTGGCTTCTTGGTTACATCATCAAAGGCAAAAATCCCTTCCAATGGTACCAATCCTCTTGGTAACACATTTTCCTTTAATTGCAGAACGTCAAGTTCTTCTTCGTTATCATCAATTTCATTAACAACTATTTCTTTTTCATTTTCATCTATATCATTTTCAATATCAATATTTACAGACTCAAATTCATCTTTCATCTATAAAAAAAATTCTATTTGTTTATCATTACCGAAAACCTGCCAATATCTTACGTTATTAGGAATAGTTGGCTTGTGTTTCACTTCCACCACATACCTCTTATTGGGATGAAAAGGCATCTTGCAAGCACTAGCTGAAATAGCCAAGAATCAGCTAAAATATTTTGGCCTCTAGGAATAACAGACAAATCATATTTAGAAAAGCATTGCAAAAAAACTAAGACTGCATTTCTATATGCTCTTAGTGTAGGGTGTTTAGTAGCATACTCACCCTTAATTTGATTGATTATTAGCTCAGAATCCCCATGCACAGAAATTCATTTTTATCCTAATATCTTTAAAATTTGTAGCCCTAAGATTAGTGCTTCATATTCAGCTATGTTATTAGTGCACTGAAAATTAAGTTTGTAGTCATCTCCCTTTGCCATATTTGTGGATGAATTTAAAATGAAAACACATGCCCTTGCTCCATCCTTACTCACAACCTCATCGAAATTCATATTCTGAAGAGCCTCTCCCTCTACATATTTTTCTTCAGTATCCTATTTTATTTCCTCTGTATCAGTCATTTGAGATTTTAAGGGCAAAACTTCATTTTCTACACATTCATTATTGTAGAAAATAAATAAATCCATGTTTGAATGTACTAAATACAAGGGGTAATTGTTGGGTTTGTCTTGAAAAATAACCATGTACTTCATTAGTGTTTCCCTATATAATCTTCTTGGTTGACCAAACATTGGACTTGTATCATAGGTCATATCCATTTGTAAAGTGGCTTGTAATTTTTCTCCCCAAGATATAGAGAGAAACATTCCATTCTTAGGAGGTGTATCTGCTACTAATCAAATGTCCATTACCAAGCTCTTTGCTGGTATTTGGACTAGACTAACACATAAATATTTGGCTCATCCTAAGCATCTTACTTTACTTGAATCAAATGAATATAAATCTTTGTTAGACCTAGTTATGTCTAAGCCTAGTTTCTCCATAATAGATCTAGGCATTAGATTATGTGAGGCTCCAGAATCAAGCATAACATTGTAGGTTTTAACCCCGTACAGAAATTACCTGCATACGAATTCTAAATCACAAGAAAATAAAAATGCGAGAGCATAACCCATAAAACACATATACACAGAGATTTCCTACTGGATCTCAAAACCGAGACTACCAGCTTGATTTTTCATTATATTCCTTTCAATGTTACAATACATATTTATACATGCCGAAGCATCCAATACCATGGACCGAAAACCATCGCATCCAAAACTATGGATCGAAAAACCATAGGTAGGTTCGCCCAACCTAATATAGGGTCCAAAATTTTCTTTTTCGGGGCGCTGCCCCGAACACCGTAGAGGGGGGCTCTGCCCCCCTCAAACCCCC
>APFE030763570.1:9419-24132 GCA_000404065.3 Pinus taeda | reverse complement strand
GATGTGAAGACAACATTTCTTCACGGGGATCTGGAAGAGGAGATCTACATGAAGCAACCTGAAGGCTTTGCAGTGAAGGGTAAGAAAGAACTGGTATGCAAGTTAAAGAAGTCTCTGTATAGGTTAAAACAATCACCAAGGATATGGCATCAGAAATTTGATACATTTATACAGGGACTTGGCTTCACCAGAAGCAAAGAAGATCACTCTGTGTATTTTAAATTAATTGGTGACCATGTTATTTATCTGGTCATGTATGTGGATGATATTTTGTTGGTTGGAAATGACAAAGAAATTATCCAGGATTTGAAGACCCAATTGTCCTCCAAATTCGATATGAAATATCTTAGTGCTGCAAACTATATTTTGGGCATGGAAATTAAAAGAGATCAGGCAAAGAGGAAGCTTTGGTTAAACTAGAGGAAGTATGTTGAGACAATATTGCAGAGGTTTAATATGTAGGATGGCAAACCGATGAAGGTTCCTATTCCTGTAGGTGTAAAGTTATCTGCTGAACAGTGTTCTAAGACAAAAGAAGAGGAAGAGGATATGTCCCATGTTCCATATGCAAGTGTAGTTGGTAGCCTGATGTATGCAATGGTTTGTACTAGACCAGACATTGCACATGCAGTGGGAGTATTGAGTAGGTTTATGTCAAAACCAGGGTAGGAGCATTGGACAGCAGTGAAGCAGATTTTTGGGTATTTGTGTGGCACTAGTGATTATGGTTTGTACTACCAAGGAAGACCAAGATTGGACAGAGTTTTGGATATTCGTGGCTTTGTTGATGCAGACTGGGCTGGAGATCTGGATCAGAGAAGATCTACAAGTGGGTATTGTTTAACCTATTTGGAGGTGCAGTCAGTTGGATGAGTAAGAAACAATATGTAGTGGCACTATCAACTATAGAGGCAGAATACATGGCAGCCACTCATGCAAGCAAGGAAGTAGTTTGGCTGCAGAGATTGTGTTCAAGTATGGTGTTAGTACAGGGAGCTATAAGGATAGACTGTGATAGCCAAAGTGCAATTTTATTGGCAAAGAACCCTGCATATCTTTCAAAGACAAAGCACATTGATGTTCAGCATCACTTTGCGAGGGATATGATAGAAGACAAAAAGGTGTTGTTGGTAGAGGTGGACACTTTGAAGAAGATTGCAGATGCATTAACAAAATATGTGAGCTCTGAGAAGTTCCCTTGGTGTAGAAAACAATGGGCGTTGCAGGGCTGGATAAATGACTAAGCTCTCTTGTGGCCCCCTGTGGAAAGAAAACAACAAGTGGGATAATGTTGGGTTGTGTTATATTCTTTCCACGACTATCCCACGTAGTTAACCAAGGGGTTAGAAGGAGGGCAGAGGCCCCCCTTCGTTGCACTGATTCCGTAGCGGGGGGAGTCACAGGGGTTTGAGGAGTGAAGGTAACCCCCTTCTTTGGGGTCTGGGGCAACGCCCCAGAAAATTTTGTTTTTTGGACGCTATATTAGGTTGGGCAAACCTACCTATGGTTTTCTGCATGTTTTTCACACATGGTTTTGGGCACGATGGTTTTCGGTCCATGGTTTTAGATGTGATGGTTTTTGGTCCATGGCATTGGATTCTTTGGCATGTATAAATATGTATTGTAACATTGAAAGGAACATAATGAAAAATCAAGCTGGTAATCCCGATTTTGGGATTCAAGGGAAAATCTTTGTGTATATGTGTTTTATGTGTTATGCTCTTGCATTGTTTATTTTCTGTGTTTTAGAATTCGTATGCAGGTAATTTTTGTATGGGGTTAAAACCTACAATGTTCATAATGAAATTTTCTGAAAATGAAAATGTCATCCAAATAGATTATTCTATCTAGAAATCGTTTCAACACATCTTTCTTCATATGCGTAAAAGTAGTAAGAGGATGGAAAAGATCGAAAAACATAACAAGCCATTCAAACAATCCTTTCTAGGTTTTGAATGTTGTCTTCCATATCTCTCCTTCAAAAACTCTACTTTGATGAAAACCACTTCTTGATTCCCATTCAAGAATATGATTACCATTCTTCTCAGGCGCCCAAACAAGAGGTGCACCACATGGTAAAGGAGTAGGCCAAATGATCCTTTTATTCAATAATCCCTGGATTTGTGTCTCAGTTTTTGCGCTTTCCATCATTGACATCCTATACATGCCAATTTTAGGAAGAAGACACTTTTATTGCAATTGTAACTCAAGTTGGATTCCCCTCTTGGGTACTAATCCCTTTGATTCCTGAAAAAAATTCATCAGATTGGTTAACATCGTCAACCAAATCAATTTCTAGATTCGAATTACAACCATTAAACGCTTCATAATCAATATCTTTCTCAAGTTTGATCATGAGAAGCACAAAATTCTTGCTTGAACTCACCAGTCTTTTCACCTACCCTGCATTAACAATCGAAAGATCTATTTTCTTACTATGAGCTCCACAATATATTCTACTCCATTTTTGAATATGTGATATTTATTTTCATGCCGATGGAAAATAGATTTTCTATCATAAAGGTATGGGTTGTCCAATACGATGCCACGGATGTCTAACGACACAACACCAAGCTTCACCTCATCCCTAAAATTTGCAGTAATTGTGAATTTTAGATTACACTTTCTCGTAACCTGCAGCTACTCATTGTCACATACCCATCCAAGCGGATATGGTTTATGATGTGGAACAGTTTCTAAATTTTAAAATATTGACAATGTTCTCAGAGATAATATTGGCTTGGGAACCGCTATCGAACAATGTATCAATATTGTGGTGTTTCAATATTACCCTTATGTGAAATAGTTCTATTCTCCTCTTCTCATTCAGAGTTTGATGTTGTGACCCTGAAGAACTAGTTCTAGTAATGCATTCCTTAACTTGGAACCCCATGGCTGTGATTTTTGTTTCATCACCCAATTCAGATCCAAAATCCTCTTCTTGAGTGATTGTAGTTGTCTTTTCTTTTCCTTTTTTGTTGAATTTATTTGGTTTCATTTTAGGATGAAGCTTCCAACAATGAGCTTCATTGTGACCCTCTCTAGAACAATTCCTGCACACGGGTTCTCTCCTTCTTTCTTAACAGAAGCATTTTTCTTCTGCTTTCCTTTAAATTCCTTCCCTTTTTCACCACTCTAGAATGGTTTCTTCTTAACTTCTTCTTATACATTTTTCCCTCTTGCTTCGAGGTTTGTATCTTGAACATGGACCTCATCAAGCTTTGTGGGACTAAACATAAGAATGGTATGTCGTAGATAGATATGAAAACCTCCTATATATTTCAGCAAAGTATCTTGTGACTATAAGTCTACTCCTAGCATAAGAGCTCTTATCCTAAACTCTTGAGTATACTCTTGCACATTTTGACCTTTTAACTGTCTGAAATTTTGTCAATTCATGATAGCTTTTTGCATATGGGCTAAAGGGTAGAATTGTCCTTTTATAGCAACAATGAAATTAGACCAAGTAATAGAGATCTAACCATGTTTTTTGATCTCATCTTGAGTCGTTGCTTCCCACCAAATGAGTGTTGCACCCTCCATTCTCAAGGAAGCCAATTGAATTTCAATATCATCCTCTTGAAGGTTCTGATATCATACTCGATATGAGTATGAGTATGGGTTGTTGTAGTGGAAGAGGGTGAAGATCCTTGTGAAGTAGAAGATGAAGAAGATGGTGGAGAGGGTGGAGGTTTGTCTCCATTCCCATTGCCTCCTTTTCCATTACCTCCTCCTAAAGATCCTTCTCATTTGGGAGGTTTGGAATTTTCTCCTTATAATATTTTATTCCTCTATTCATAGAGAACCTTCACCATCTCCGTCATATCAAAGAAAGCCTTTCTGAAGGTCTTGTCATCTTCGGGCATGTTTGTAAGTTCTCCTTCGTGAGACATGGTCTCTGAAAACTCAACTACAACTTCTGCAACTTGAGGATGTACCAGTGTAGAAGAATTTGGTAACCTTTCTCTTCTTCCACTTGACCCAACTATAGGGCCTTCAACTAGCTTCTCTTCTCCTCTTTTGAGTTTTAACTTTGTAAGCAAGACATAAACTTGCAAACAATTAATTCCTTCTTTCACAAAGCGAATCTAGTAAACCAGTGCTCTTATACCAAATTGATCTGAAATGGAGCGGGTTAGTAATGATGTACTAATTGCCTATTCAGAATAAAACCCAATATGTTTATCGTTTGCTTATCAAGTGCTTCAAGATTCAATATTTTTTCTTAATTAACTGATCCTCATGCGAGTTTCTTATGTAAATGTTATAAACAATTTAACATAAAACATATGATGAACAACAACAAAATATCATCAAAGAACATTAAAATGCAACACACACCACAAATATTTGATGAGGAGTTCACCCCTCCTGGGCTACGTCTCCTTGGTCTAGCTTCCAATGCTTAGTCCTTTCTATTACGCTCAAATTACAACAAAAGTGTGTTTACAATGTTCAAATTCCTTTGAAAATTGTCTCAATGAGTTCATAATACTCAAAAATCACCATCTAGCCTCTTTTTGCATCCCATTTGGATAAGAACTGAAGAAGTTATGACTTCTCCTACTTCTCCTACTATTTGTTCCACAAAATGCTCCAAAACCGACATAATTCTGCAAATTAGCACCAACATATGCTAACTGGGTAAGAATTTCTCCGCACAGCGGGCTATATCTTGTTGGCTGTATCAAAAATTGCAATCGGAAAATTTCACCGGGTTGAAGGTCTTGTTAATATGACGGAACACTGCGATTATGATATCGGTGGAACTGACGAGAGTTTTCACTGGAATTTATAAACACCTCCCGTCCGGGTACTTTATCGCATTTCATAGTTCAATGGAGAACCAGTGACAGTATTAAGTAGACTTGTTGTTCTTGTGACATGTGATTTGCAATCTACAAGTTATCGCATCGCAATCTGGTAACTACTGGGGGCTGATTCTGATCTTTTCTGCCTGCGACTTGCGATTTACGAGATGCGACGGCCAATGGCGGGCTGCCACTTGGCACCTCCTCATTTGCTGAAGGACTTGTCACATCATCCAATTCTGCCATGTAGACAAGTCAAACTTGAACTTTGACTTGCTCTAACTTCTACATACGAACTCGGATTTGAGTGTCGTTCACACCATTGGATTCAGAATGATGAGATATTTGATCTGAAGCTAAACTTATCGATATTATGACACTTTTATTTTTGAGCAAAATTGTTGAGCACGTGATCACGTAATGATCGACTTTAATTTCTAGGCATCAAGCCATACCCAACACTAAAACCAGAGCTGATTTATGTCCAAATAGAGGTTCCCAACCCAGAATATTCGAGTCCACAGGGTTAGACTAACTCATAAACTAGAAAACATGACTTCTCCACCTTCACCCCTCTACCATCAGAGGTTGTATCTTGAGTTCCCTAAGCCCTTGGCTCTCTCTATGCCGAGGTAATTTGGATCCACCCCCAATTATCCGTAGACCCAAGCCCCTTTCAACTCTTCCATATTCTTGTGAGGGGAATTTCCACATTCATAGCTCTCTAGCCCCCCCGCCTTGCATGCACCCATGCGAGACAAACATATCCCAAAATCTATTGACACTGGGATGAACATAACAATGGACACAGACCCAAATTGGAACCCAGCAAGGCCATGCTTCTACCACTTCTAGTTCCAGTCACCCCATAGCCCAGATACAATTAATGCCTCAACGCGAGGTTGAATAAAATGCTCCATTCTAACAAAATTTGTAGGGTTAACGTTGATACCATACCGGGAATCATTGCTAATAACTGAAGACATCGGTGATCTTCGTCTACCCTAAATTCCCCTCACACACCAGTTCCATAGGACGTGAGTGCTCAAGCTACCTTCCTTAAAAATCTGAGCAAAATTTTCCCGCTCAAATTGTCCTTAATACTTTTCCACCTTCAGGCATTAAACATTGCATGCTTTCCGCCACTACTCCAAGTGTTGGATGCATGTGGAGGGTGGTTGTGATGATCTTTAAGATTCATATTAATCTTTGGGCCGAGATAATCCCACTAAGGCCACCTTGCACCCCTATCAAGGACCATTTTCATATTATATTTGATATGGCCTTCCCAGAGGATTTAGTCTCCTGGATCATCATAACTACAAGGATTTTATATTTCCATTTTTCTTTTACGAGTTACTTCTTACATTGCAATTGAGGCCTTTTATATTCCATGAGAGGATTTTTATTTTAGGGGTATGCTAGAAGCAGGGAAAAACATATATTATCATCCCCATGCACCTTGAATTTACCAACATACTCCCAAATTTGTCCAGGAGTTGAATATTTTGTTTTCCAGCCTATTCTTTTTTCCTCTCTATGCAATCTTGATGAATCCTTCAAAGGTTGACTTTTCACCCCCAAAAAACAAAGTATTAGATTATCTAGAGTAATTTTTGAAACCAACTTAGAGTGGTTTGAAGTATTCCCTTCGAAGTAGCTTTATTTGGTGGTCAGGAAGGGAAAAGGGGTCTTTCCCTTCACAATGTTTCTCTAGGTTTGATATATCAAGGGGTTCAAGTTCCATCTTGTCAATTAGATTGAGGGTAAAATTGGGGTTTATGAGTAGGGGGTCTTGGGGTGAGGATTAGACTAACGGGGGGAGTGGGGTTCAAGAGAGGAGGTGAGTTGCTTAATATAGGAGTGTGGGGGTTGGATTGGATCATGCACGATAATTTCTAGAGCATGTGAGGCTGGAGGAGGGTTGACAACATCTAGGGAAGAGAGGGGGGTAAATTAGTTGTTAGAGGGGGTGGAAATTAGAGGATGATGGCTGAGGGCCAAAGGATTTAAGGTTAGAGCATTTACTACCCACTTTGGTAAATTTTCCCTCATCAAGAAAAGGGTGAGATTCAGGGTTAGAATTATTAGCAAGTAAAAGAAATTGGCGATAAATATTGCCATATTGATGCCATCTTCGGCACCTGAATGAAATATGTCCATAATCAAGAGTTTTCCTCTAGATATCATCTTGATAATAAATATCAATGGACTCTAGAAGTGGCTTTGATATTTTCATATAAAATAAATGCTAGCATATGAAATATATATGCTTTCTTAGTAGCCTCTTCGGATTTGACATAGTGACTGAGCACATTCTAGATGCATGCTAGGGTTTCCTCATCCCAAAACTCCCATGGTAATGACTACATTATAATAGATACGATGGTGGTATAAAATTGCTCCTTGTCTGGCACAAATTGGTCCATCTAGAAATAGATATATAACCCTGTTGAACTGAAAAAATACAGATCATTCTTGAATACTCTTAGTTGGCACTCACGACTTATAAAGACACTAGTGAAAAAACATTTTATGCCTAGCCCCAATTTTAGCTATCTCTTAGGCTTCTATTGGAGTTAGAACCAATGAGTGAGGGATTTTTCAGAAGGAAAAATATCAAGGAACTTCTTGATTAATGCATGATTCGTTAGAAACATTGAGCAATACTGAGAGGGGGCGGGGGGTGTGAATCCTTATTGTGCCTTATGACAAATTTTAGCAATTTTCTATTTTATTATCAAAAACCCCAATTTATTCATTCATCAATAACATAACACATGAGAATATCTATTCACAACCACGAATCATAAGCTGCATATAAACACACATAACCATCAAAGTAAATGACCATGAGAAACAACATAACCAAATACAACATGCACACATAGAGATGCCAAATGTAAGGTGGAAACCATAGGGGAGAAAACCATCGCTACATGTTTTGCTTCATTCTTCTTTTATTCATATAAAAATGCTTCTTTTACATATGCACTAGCCACCATGAGTGTGCAAGCCACAACTTGCATATCATGCAAACTGGTACTCGCTCTAGGCCACTACATGTATGAAATTTGCAAGCCACCACTTGCAAGAAGCTACCACTCCCTTGACATTGTAGGACATCCCCTGTTGGAAGCCACTAATCCCAATAAGTCTCACCTAGCCACCACTGGATGGAAGCCACCACTTCCAAGTTCTCAGGGCTCTACTTGAAGGATTCCACTACACCCTCAATATGCAAGCCACCACTTTTTCACTGAAGGCCCTAAACTTTAAGCACATCTCATGAACCTCACTTTATCTATTTTCAAAATATGGCCCATATCCTCAAATGAATACAACTGTGAGCCTTGTTGGATCTGATTTTCACATTGGACTCACAACATACAATAAGCTCATCAACTGAATAAATTCACCTGCAACAAAATTCTCTCTAATGCACTCAATATCTACAAAAAAATATCAACCAATGCTTTATCCCAACAAAATGTTTGTAAAATAATATACTCATTAATCAATCTTTGCATCAAAACCAGTAACCCAACAAAAACATACAAAATTCCATGGTAGTATATACAAGTCATTGCAACACCAATCACAAGAAACAATATGATCTCTTATCTAAAATATCTACGACACACTTAGCCATCACTAACAAAACTCTTGAAACCATACAAAACTCGTACATTGATGCTACAATAGTAATATATCTAATAAAACCTCTACAACAAAAACACATCAACAATATAAACTCAAACATGAAGTATCTACTATAGCAGCTACAACAATGTCTCTCCTCTCCATATCATTAACAACTAATATCAAAACAATATGCAACACAAACATATTAGACATGTAGATATATTGCAGCTCCATCATCATTTGAAATATGTTCCAAATCTTAGCTTTGATCTGCACTCTAACTTTGCAAAACACAACTAACATTCTCTCTCAATCCGATCTGTCTAACCCCTTCTACTTCACACTTTAAAATTTTGTAATTGGTGGAATATGGAATAAAGACACATCACTAATCCTAAATATCTTTATCTGATCACTTTCTATATTGATGGTTAACTCAAGTCGACTCTCTCCACCAAAAATGATGAGCAAATACCCTGGTAAATGCCTCTAGAATTCATTAGGATGCACATAGAATCTGGAAACCTGAGTCTATAAACGATCTGGATTTAAGTAGGAACACAACAAATTACAGAGATAACCATAAATACAGATATGCAATGGAACTAATACTTCATTTCATTAATGTAAAATATTGAAATATGCTTACAAATATAAATGGAAATACACCAGCTAGGGCGATGGTAGCTTATCTCTGAGAAGAGATGTGCCGGCTACATGCCTCTGAACTATGTTACAATGAGGTTCGAAGGCCTATTTATTGTTGAGAAATAATGGAAAACCCTAAACATCCAAAAACCTAACCCTAGAAGATGAAACGCCAAACTGTGGGCCCCGTTTAGGTAAATTGGTACATCAACTTCCTGAGGTCGTAACTTTGGCATCCGATCTCCATTTGACGCGTACATTAGCTCGTTAGAAAGATCTATTTGAGGGATATAACTTTGACAAGAGCAACATCGGTCAACGACCCATGTTACTCCCAGTTTTCCCAAAAACGTCATTTAGGGCCTCAAAACAGTTCCAAAAGTTCAAGACGTGAAACACTACTAAAAATAGTAAATTACATGTTACAAATAAGGAAACTAAAAAACTGACAGACATAGTTGTGGGGGTCCAAGTGGGATAGGTGGGTTGCCACCAACATCCACCCGGTTCAAGAAAGGGTAATGTTGATCATCCCTTCGGGAAGTGCATTACTAATGTTGGTAATACACTGGTAACCTGTGTTATAATTTTTGTTGTCCACTAAAGATCCGTGTCACCTTGTTTTCAACCCAAAATCTCAGTCAACCATGCACCAACCCCTCCTGAACCTGATCCCTTGTACCTATAAAGACTCCCAAGCTTATAGATCCTCTACAACCTTGTCTCAAGCCTCTGAATATTATGTCAAGGCCTCCAAATTTATTCAAATAATCATCATGTCAAGGCCTCCAGCCTTGTTGACATCAAGGCGAACACAATCAACTCCTCAACTGACTTTTCAAGTACACACCTAGGTTGACATCCTAAGTTAAATTCCATCAAAAATTAACTCCACAGTTGAGTCCTTAGTCAGACACCTCTATAAAACAATAGGATAAAGAGGGCCACCAGTACTAGGTTAACATCAATGCCAATGCCATGAGACAACATGTCCAACATGATCTTGCATATATTGTATATAGTCCCTGATGCGACCAAAGTGGACTTCAAATTACAAATCTACAACTTCCTATAGTAGAAAACTCATGGGATGACGTTTTATTGAAAGGGGGGTGAGTGCTAGGTTTTGGTTGATCTCCATTAGAGTTTTTTCCTGAGCTAGTAGGTTTTGCAGTAGAAGGTTGTCCTTTATTGTCATACCTAGTAACAAATTGGCTATAGGAAGAATATTTGCTCACTCCATCGACATTTTCCATAATAATAAAAAAAAAAAATAAAATAAAATAAAAAAAATAAAATAAATAAATATTTTAAATTAATTATAACTTTATTTTAAATTATTATTATTAATTATAAACATATTTAATATATGAGTTAAACATGCACACATTTAAAAAAAAATAACATTATTATTAGCCATAGATATTCACCCCTAGTTTACCATGGAAACTCTCAACTTGTGAATAACTCTTTCTTTCTTTCTTTCTTTGTTTTTCCCAAGGGAAAATCATATTGTTCATTACTAAAAGTGGAAATTACATTCTACAGATGCACTACTATGCTTTCAAAATACCTTATAAGTCCCCTCAAAAATAAAAAAATAGCGAGCTGTCAATTTATCTATGCATGCATAAAGGGTCTAAAAGATACCTTCATGAGGCAATAAAAACAAAACCAGGACTATTATAATAGATCTGTCTAGTTCGTTTAGGAGTTGTTATAGTGATTACATTTATATGTCAATATATCAATCTATCATAAAGTCTGTACATCGACATAAGACAAAAATAAATAAAAAATTAAGATCTAATCATGACCACTCCTGCTGCAAACCCTCTATAAAGGGCTTGTGATAGTACTCAGAAGATGTATCCCCTGTCCATTATGTGATATTCCATACCAATATCATATCGAGTGCCTACTTTATAAAGGGTGTCAATCGTTGTATTTCTCTCCTTGCCAATATGACTACATGAAATTCTATCAAATTCAAGTTTAATATGAGAAATTTCTTCTAACATAGGGGCCAATGTGTGCACGCAACATCTTTGAATATTATTGAACTAATTAATGATAATCATGGAATTTCCAAATATATGAATATGTTGAGAATTGTCCTTAATTGCAAATAGAAGAATGAGCTTAAGGCTAAGGATTTCAACATATTTATTTGATCCTCTACCCAATCCACTCTGTAAATTGAAGTAATGGCTTTCCTGAATATAAAGAACAACCTCTTTCCCCACAATCACCATCTTGAGAGGAAGCACCATCAAAGCAAGCCCATGGGATGGATTGGTCAATTTCTTTAGGGGTGGGATACCCCAGTTAATAAGAGGAGGAAGCCTTCTCAATTCCTTATGGGAGACCCCCTCCCACCAATTCTTCCCAAATTCATTTAAAGAGTCTCATCATTTAAGAGTAAACCCCAAATGATTTTTGATCAAGTCCTATACCATTTTAGCTAAAGGGAAGAAAATAAAGAGATGATTCATTTTTTCCTCAACAATATTGCATAACACACACCCATAAGGACCAACCAAGTTCCCATTTTTTAAATTGTCTCCCATAGGGATATTGTTATTCAAAACAAACCACTAAAAAATACGTGGTTTGGCCAAAAAGTTGACCTTCCAAAGCTTCTTCCATCACCAATCTAGAACCATAGGTTTATGATTTGCATTAATAGGTAAATACCCTACTTTGGGATGCATTCACCTGACAAATTTTCAACCTATACAAGAGCGTATTCTTTATCTCTGATGCAAACTTGAGATACCTATGCAAGAGAATATTCTTTATCTCTTATGCAAACATGAGATACCTATGCAAGAGCATATTCTTTATCTCTGATGCAAACATGAGATGTTTTTAAAGGTACAATATAATTATGTGAGATGGTTGCAAAGTTGGCTTGCAACTTGTAAATAGTTCCTATTACAATACCATGGGCCAATGCCATGGCTTATCAATACTACATGCCTAATACAATGCGTTGATATGATATTTTCTTTAATTAATTAAATTTTAGATAAATTAAGTAAAGAAAAAACTAACTTGGAGATAAATCTTAACCTATGATTTGTAAATAATAATATAAATATTCTGGCATATTCCATGGAGTTTAATACTTTACTATCCACTTAATAATTAATGATAATTAAATTAAAATTGTGAAAAACTTATTTTGAAATAAACACACTTATCCACATAATTATAATCAATATTTAATATATGCATGTTTTATGATTTAATGTATTTTTCACAATCTCATTAGAATCTAGGTATAAAATAATGGTTGGAATTAAAAGTTTTTGTCAAAATCGGATTTACATTTTTATTGCAAAAACAAATGATTCAATGCTTGCATCATCATTATGTAATCTTAACCATTAAAATTTAAAATTCTAGTAATTCACAATCAAATTTTTAAAAACATAATCCAAAAATAATAACTATGACTAAACTATACTTTACTAATTTTTTTTTATTTTTTTATTTTTTTTAAACCAAATAACCTAAAAGCTTACATGAGAGGTGTTTGATGAATGATATTGACAAAGTCCAAAAGAAGTAGAAGTAGTGCATGAGAAGAAAACAAGAAATAGAAATTGTACATTTATCCTAATAAAATGAGTTTTTTTAATATAAATAAATTTTAAAGTAAAATATATAATAACTTTAAAATAAAGTATTATTATATTTATTTAAAAAATAAGATTCTTAAAAAAAAAAAAAATCCAAACATATTATTGAACAAGTGTAATATATAATGTTGTTGTTAGTACCTATTTTTTATGCAAAAAGTAATTGAAGCAAAGCTATGGTACTAGAAAAACGAATATACTTTATGTAAAATTGTCTATATTTATAGAGATTTAATGTTGAGTAAGCAAAGTTACTTTATACGTGCTATTTAAAGTGAAAGAGAAACAAATCAGCTTTATATTGATCATTGTTAAGTTTTAAAAGTTATAGTTGACCTAAAAGTATATTATTATTTTAATATATATTTTTTCATGAGAAATATTTTCTATTTCATAAGAAAAATATACATGTTTTAGTCTTTCATAAGATTCTTAAAAACTTAAAAAAAAAATCCAAACATATTATTGAACAAGTGTAATATGCAATGGTGTTGTTTAGTACCTACTTTTTATGCAAAAAGTAATTGATAGCAAAAGCTATTGTAACTAAGATAACACAAATACTACTATTATGTAAAAAAATGTCTATATTTATAGATATTTTTTAATGTTGAGTAGCAAAGTTACTTTTATACCTGCTATGTTAAATGAAATGAGAAACAAATCAACTTTTATATTGATCCTTTTACATTTTAAAAGATTATAGTTGACCTTAAAAGTATATTATTATTTTAAAATATATTTTTTCATGAGAAATATTTTGTATTTCATAAGAAAAATATACATGTTTTAGTCTTTCAAGTAATGCTTAGACTCAACAACAAGGTTTAAATCCATTACAAGAAAGTTTATCATGTTACTTGTGGGAATTAAAACTAGGTGGGCAAGATAACAATAATTCCTCCCAACCACCTGACATAAACTTAATTTATGTTAACTTCAAATCCATAAGTGTCAAGAGGGATCAAATCTATTAGGATGTAAACCTCTTTTAAAATGCAAAACCTCATGAAAGATTTTCACCTCTACAGATTTGATCCCTCTCAATGCTCAATAGATTTGAGGTTAAAATGGATCTAGGCTAATTTTAATCATGATTATTGTACACAATTTATAGATGATTATGTATATGTCTAACGATAATCTAATGATTTGAAATTTACTATCTATATTCACTAATATATAGTGAAATAATAAAAAAAATAATAATAATAAATTATGTTTTTTCTATCATTTCTTTCTACATCATTCTAGTTTTGTATGTTTTCCCATTATTTCTTACATTTCACCCTCTTCTAATACTTTATCAAAATATCAAAATGAATGTAATGAGGTATTGCCAAAGTGATTAAGTGATCGATGGAAAATTCATTCGATGTTTTATTCCAAAATATTGAAATGGATTTACTAAGTGTTGTCAAAGTTTTAGGATGGACTTTGTGAAGGTTTTTCTCATAAATTTAATGAGGTTTGTTTCAAAACAATGTAAACTTTGAAATGGAACTGATACTGTTACCCGTTTTGTAGAGATAGCAAAAAAGTGACCGGATTTTGAAAAGGAGTGATGTAGAACACACATGTTTTTCTTAGAGCATAGTTTTTGGCACTATACATTTTTTTTTATGTACATTGCGTTTTAGATTGGTAGTGATTTTGATGTTATTTAAAAAAGTCGTAATTTTACACCATGCCCTTTTTTTAAAAGGTTTTTTTTTTAATGTATGAAATGTAAATAATTATTTTGTAAATTTAATAATTTTGAAAGTGGTCTTCTTCTTCATATTTTCTTGTTTTTATTTTTATTTGTATTCTTTTGTAGTGAAGTTTTTATTGATTTGCATATTTAAAGAAGAAGGTCGTTCTTTTGCATTTTCGATATTCTACATATTTATACATATTTATACATCGTTAATTAAATTTTCAATCCACATAAAATAATTGTCTCTAAAAACCAAATATAAA
>APFE030763569.1:0-20624 GCA_000404065.3 Pinus taeda | reverse complement strand
TTGCAAGTACCTGTAAGCTGCCTTTTGAGCCCCATCACTGTTTCACAGCCGAGATAAAACACAGACCATCTATCCCAAATAATGTCAAGGACTGGCAGGTATTTGATGATGATACAAAAATAAACAATTTCTTGACTTTACAAGAAGAGTTTTCAGGTCTAAACATTGACACTGAGACAGCAAGTCAATCACAAAGACCTGAGATAGCAAGTCAATCACAAAGACTTGACAAACAAAATAACCAATCCATATCACCCGAAACAGCTAAGCAAATATTACATCCTACAACCTTCAACAAACACAACATACAAAAAATCCAACAAATTAAATGTGAAGAGATAGCTGATTATGAAACTGAAGTGTTACAATTGAAGGACAATTTTCTTCCAACAGGCTTAGCTCCTTTAGAAGACATTTTTGACTCCAATGATGTTCCCAACAAACCAAAATTGCAACCCCTCAACACTGCCATAGAAGAGTATAACATTGGGACTGTTAGACAACCTAAAGTCATAAAACTGTCTGCTGCATTGCCTCCTGACCAAAAGCCTAAATACATTGACCTTTTTAAAGAGTTTCAGGATGTTTTTGCATGGATTTATGAGGATCTAAAATCCTATGACACCTTTGTAATACAACACACTATCCCACTCAAGCCAGTTCAAAAGCCCTTTAAACAAAAATTGAGGAGAATCAATCCTATGCTCCTCCCAGCAATGGAACAAGAGGTACAAAAAATGTTTAAAGCATGCATTATAGCACCAATCGGATTCTCTGATTGGATTTCAAACTTATTCCCCACAAGAAAGAAGACTGGTGAAATAAGGCTCTATGTTGATTTAAGAAACCTGAACCAAGTGTCCTTGAAAGATAATTACCCCTTACCCAAGATGGATCACATCTTGCAGAGGGTAGTGGGGGCCTCAAGGATTTCCTTACTTGATGGGTTCTCAGGCTTCAACCAGATCTTAGTTCATCCTGATGATCAAGACAAAACAGCATTTACAACCCCATGGGGAACCTTTAAATATGTTAAAATGCCGTTTGGTTTGAAAAATGCAGGGGCTACATTCCAAAGAGCAATGGACATTGCTTTTGCCAAAGAGATTCATGACTTTCTTGTCATTTATTTAGATGATCTTACACCTTTCTCCAAATCTGACCAAGAGCATTTGAAAGATCTAAGGCAGATATTCATAACTTGTAGGAAATCTGGAATTTCCTTAAATCCTAAGAAATCCTTGTTTGGTTTGGAGGAAGGTAAACTGTTGGGTCACATTATTTCCAAAGATGGCATTAGAATTGACCCAGAGAGAATTCAGGCCATCTTACAAATGCCTCATCCAAGAAATATAAAGGAATTACAAGCCTTTTTGGGGAAAATCAACTTTCTAAGAAGATTTATCCCAAACCTAGCTGAGCTGAGCAGATTGCTTAATAACATGCTTAAAAAGGATTCAAAAGTAAAGTGGACTGTAGAGGCAAACCAAGATTTTGAAGGTATCAAGTTTGCCCTCACTCAAACCCCAGTCTTAACCAACCCTCAATTTGATAGGGAATTCATCATATTTTCCTTTGCCTCCCAACACACAATAGCTGCAGTTTTACTACAGAAAGATGACCAAGGAAATGAGAAACCCATTGCTTTCTTTAGTAAAGCTCTTAGAGATGCACCCCTCAAGTACCAGATCATGGAAAAACAAGCATATGCTTTGGTTAAAGCTATTAAGGACTTTAGGATTTACATCCTATATTCCCATGTGATAGCCTACGTACCAAGCCCAATTGTTAAAGACATACTTACTCAAGAGAACTTAGAGGGTAGAAGAGGAAAATGGATTGCAAACATTCTAGAATTTTTGATATTGAAATAAACTACAAAACTTATAAAAGGACAGGGCTTTGGCCAAGTTAATGTCTGAACAAATTTTAAAGCCTAGACATCAACAACTGGACCAGTGAACCGGAGCTGGTGACTCCAAAGATCAATGTAGCCTTTGAACAATCCCCCTGGTATTCTGATATTTGTTATGTGTTACAAAACCTGTGTGCTCCCCCAGGGCTATCCAGAACTAAATATAGGTTCTTAAAAATGAAAGCTTTAAAATTTTGTGTCATAGAGGGCAATCTGCTTTGGAAAAACCATGAGGGGATCTTGTTAAACTGTTTAATTGAAGAGGAGGCTAACAAAATCATGGAAGAATTTCATGCAGGTGATTGTGGTGGACATTTGTATTGGAAGTCCACTGTGGACAAGATATTAAGAGCTGGGTACTATTGGCCTGCGGTTTTCTCTGATGTTAAGAAATTTACCACTGCATGTCATAAATGTCAAGTGTTTGAAGGAAAGAGACAGTTACTCCCACTACCTCTGAGGCCTATTGCAACAGAGAGACCGTTTCAGCAATGGGGTTTGGATTTCATTGGAGAAATTAATCCCTCATCTTCAAGCCAACATAGATGGGTTCTAACAGCTACAGACTACTTCACTAAATGGATTGAGGCAATTCCATGCAGACAAGCAAATGATTCCACTATCATTCAGTTTCTTGAGACTAATATCCTTGCTAGATTTGGATGTCCGGACAAGATAATAATAGACAATGCTGCTGCTTTCAGATCTAAGAAGATGGTCAGCTTCTATCACAAATTCCACATCACTTTGGGCCATTCTACTGCATATTATCCCCAAGGAAATGGCCTTGCAGAATCATCAAATAAAAGCCTGGTAAACATGATAAAGAAGGTGTTAGAAGAGAACAAAAAGAATTGGCATAAGAAACTTGTCAATGCCTTATGGGCAAATAGATTAAAAACCAAGAGATCAATTGGGGTCAGCCCATATGAGTTAGTCTATGGATTAGAAGCCAAATTTCCTTCATCACTAGGGATCCCTGTTATGAAGCTACTTCAAGAAAGCCAAGCTGAGCCCAATGATATGCAAAGGAGGGTGAATCAAATTATATGTTTGCAGCAAACCAGAGACCAAGTCTATAACAGAGTTCAAATCCTACAAGAGAAGCTCAAGAAAGCTTTTGATAGAAGAACCAAGGCCGAGGATTTCAACATGGGTGAAAAAGTCCTCAAGTGGGATTCAAGAAGAGAAAATAAAGGAAAACATGGAAAGCTTGATTCTCTTTGGAGGGGACCATTTATCATCCAAGCAGTACAAGGAAATAACACCTACTTTCTTAAGAATCTTGATGAAACTGATTTGGATGAAGGTCCTGTCAATGGCAGGATGCTGAAACACTATTTTGAATACCTTCCATAAATGCAACATGGCTGCCCTTGTACATAAATGTATAGTGCTTTCTTTAAAAACATGTGAATAACTTGATTTTTAGGATCTTGTAGAAGCAGGAAAAGACTGTATTTCAGCAAGTGTTATAAATATGACAGTCTATAATTTTGAGGTTTCAAGGACGAAAAACTCCAAATTTGGAAGCAATAGCCAAAGGGCCAAGGCATGCTGACCTGCTGTTCTTGGTCTTTCAAAAAGAAAAACCATCCCCATGTGGAGCCACTGTTGGATACTTATACCAATAGGTTTCATACTTCATGATGGGCAAATTCAAAATGCCAAATATGCTCTGCTTTGCTGATACAAAGATCCCATATTTCCAAGGAAAGGCAAGGTCTGTACATGCCTTCATGTTTATTAAATTTTGATGGATGGTCCAACAGTCTAATCTGGATCATGCCATGTTTCAGTTTTCTGTTGTAGAATAGAGAAAGAAGTCTGTCCAAACTGTTTAATCTTGGCAGATCAGTAGTTAGGCAGAGAAAGCTAAGGTTCCCAACTTCTTAATCTGGGGCCTTGGAAGAAATAAGGGTAGTGCTAGATAGGAAATCAAAGGAAAAAGCCAATGAAAAAAGAAAAGGCACATAAGGGTCTGCAAGTCCAAGTGCACCCTCCAACAAGAAACAAAAAATGCTAGGCAAATAGATGGGTAGGTAGATGGGGTTGCAGAAGTGGTGTTCCTTCCAAACTGAGTCTTGCTAATCAATACAAGGAAAAAAACAAAATAGAGCATGTCTAACTTCCCTTTTTCCTGATTTATCACTCATTACTAACATCCCTCCACCAGTTGTGGTTATGTAAGAATTCAAGGTTTTATGTTGGTTCTTGTTGCCTTTAAGAGCCACATTTCTTGTGCAAAATTCTTTTCATTTTTATCTACTCCCTAATACTAAGTTGTTTTCAAGTAAACTTGGTAATATCACTCCTCATGCACCTTCTCCCTCCATACTAACCTTTAACTTCTATTATCTAACTCCCTATGTCACCCTTTCCCTACTATTATAACACCATGGTGTATAAACCCTAATCATTCTATAAATATCCCCTCCTTGGCATTATAGCCATATGATTCATCACCAGGGAATCAAATTGACACCTGGTCAGTTTGAGAACCCAAGCCTAACCTCATTTCCTCCCTCAGAAACTCATCTACCTAGTCAAACCTTCATTTTTCCCTAAAAACCTTGAAAAAAACCCTTTGCACCCTTTTAACCCGCTCAAAAGGCAAAATACCTTGAAAACCCACTTTTTCCGCCTTATCCTAAGTTTGGGACCCATTTGCGCTTTTATGCAAAAATTATATGAAAAACCCGCTTAGCCTAAGTTCTTAAAGCCATGCGCGATTTTGCAAAAAATTCATTGAAAAAACCATAGTTTTCCGCCTTATCCTAAAGTTTTCGGCTATGCGTGGTTTAATAAAGAAATACATTAGAAACCATGAAAATCATTGATATTCCTAAGGGCCCCACCGGGCACAAATCCCGTCAAAAAACAATTGTTTATTGTCCGCATGACGCCGTATCATCCGTGCAGATCATTGGCCCGTCAACCGTCCGATCAAGCATTTTTCATCCGACGGTTGACACGGATATCAGACTGGCCCCGACGTCCGAAGGATATCGTCTGATATATGTCAGAGGCTGACGTCAGGCCGGGTCCACGCGTCGCCCCCAAATCGTATCGGAGCCCCCTCTGATAGATTCCTTTCCGTATCAAAAGCGGTGCGATACGATACCGCCATGGTTTCCGGTTTTCCGCCAATCCGCCTGCCTGCGTCAACGCCGCGTCACTGCCTGCGTCATTGCCGCGTCTGCAACCTCCGTCCGCCATTGCTCCACCTGTCTGCCACCTCACCACCCCCGTGGACCACTCATAGGCCGCCACGTCACCTGATGACGTCATGCTGACATCATCCTACCTTGACCCACCTGATGACGTCATGCTGACGTCACCCGAAAAAGGAGCGAATGTCCCAAAAAAGACATATTTTGTCAATTTTCGCGTTCTTTTTTCACTTTTTGCAAAAACTGTTGTTGCGCCCTCTGCATGCATTTTACGACCAATTGCACCAACCTGCTCAAATCGACGTGGAGACCTTCAGCGCGCCTACCCACTTACATTTGTGACCCAGACCATCGAGTTTACCAGGTATTTATCCCTACAAGTCTTCTCTAAGCCTGGTTTTTGTCTGCAAATAACTGAAAACTCACTTAAGGCACTGAAAACGCATAATTCACCGGTGAATTCCCTGCACCCAGCTCCCACTTGGAAATTTAACGCTCGAAATTCATTAGCGGAGCCTGTTTTAACAAAACTTTCATTGAAAACCTGCATTCCGTTCGCGCAGTCGTGAACAAGAAACCCGGAACCTACATTTAATTATTGAGGAAGGTCTGTTAAAGACAAGGATTTGCCTTCTCAAGTGACTGGAGCAATATTTCAATTGCTGCAAACTTACCCTGCTATCCTTCATTTCTCAATTCACCTCTTCACCCAGGCAGTACTCTTTTTCTGTTACCCAGTCTAAGTAACATCAGTCTACATACAAAACAGAGTTTAAGTAGCCATGGAGACTCCAGTTGCACCTGTGGCCCTCAATGTTGCCCCTTTGAATGCCCCTCAGAGAGAACTGGAGTGGCAGGATTTAGCAGACCTGGATTACCAAATCTCAGAGGACTCCTTGACACACAGCAAGTTCCACCTCCACCTGCTAAATGAGCTAAAGGCCAAACATATGGATGGGATAGATATATTGGGAATTTGGGATTCCTTCCTCCTAATCTTTAGGCTCCCCCAGGTCAACCAATTCCCTGACCTGATTCATCTCTGTGCTGTATGCTATGATCCCACTCAGAGAGCTGTGCTTGACCCTTCAGGCTCAGTTGTATTCTACATGACCCCTGAGGCCATTAGAGAGATGCTGTAGTTTAAAACTGAGAAGAAATTGGTTACCTTGTCTTTGTTGGATCTAATTAACCAAGGAGCTAGAATGCTGATAGATGCACAGATCACAAAGCTGAACCAATTGTTTATCAACTCTGACACTGTGCAATACCCTCCTATTTTTACTGGTTACCTCAACCAATTGGGCGTAGACCTTGCAGATATGATCAGTTCCATCTTGGGGTATTAATCAGCTGAGTATATTGATGAGACTGTACTAGTGATGATGACTATGTTTTCCCCTGGCAAAACTCCAATCTGTTATGACTATGCCACCTACATATCAGATAAGATGCATGAGCAGTTTATGAACCTGTCAAGAGAGAAGGCGTTCAGATACACCTCCTACATCTATCACTTAATTCTATATTATCAGCATGAGAAATTCTCCTTCATTGTCAAAAGAACGGATGCACAAGGTAATCCGAGGTCAGTAGTGTACTGGAGCTCAGTTTTTCATTGCAGAGCCTACTCTTCATACACTTACTATGAGTTTATAGACCTCTTCA
Source organism: Pinus taeda (assembly GCA_000404065.3). Classification (NCBI taxonomy): domain Eukaryota; kingdom Viridiplantae; phylum Streptophyta; class Pinopsida; order Pinales; family Pinaceae; genus Pinus; species Pinus taeda. The sequence goes on along the minus strand of APFE030763569.1, from coordinate 13,868 downwards.
TCCACCCATCCATGTCTCTATTCCTAAGCTCGCCTCCTCCAAGACTGACTAATGAGATGCCGAGAATCCTACAGTTGTCCAAAGTGTACAGCATTGGGGATTGGTATTTTTACCAAAACTACACCATTATCAGAATATATGGTTGTGAGTTACCCCCATACAGACTGCCCAAGTATGTGCCCATGAGACTATTTGCCCTTGAATACTTCAGGCAGTTTGGGAATGCTGATATGATACACTTCTCAGGCAAGGGCAAGAAGGCACAGCTGAAAGTGAAAAATCAATTGGGCCACCTTGTGTTTAACAAAAGGGAGGAAGGCTGGAAAGAAGCTGATAGAAAGCTAGAAGGCCTTGGTCTAAAGACCAGTTTCCTCTGGAAACCCTATGACCCCAATCACTCCATGTCATTAAGAAGGGTCGAATATAGGCTCTCTAGTTATGACCATGTAAGGTTGCCTCACATTGAAAAATATGCAAATCAACCAAAATGGAAAAGAGGCACACTAGAGGAACCTATCACACAAGAAGAACTGAATGAGAGAGCAAGAAGAAATATTCATAAATTGGCTGACTTGGAACTTCCTGCACAGGTATTCTCTCTGCCAAAGCCTCAAGTTGGAGCAGCTGCCTCATCCTCCACAGCACATCAGGAGGCAGTCCAAACTACAAGTCAAGCTCACAACAAAGGCAAGGAAAAAGAGATGGAACAGGAATAGGTACATCAGGCACAGGTTCAACAACCTCAACAGGTACAACAGCCACAAAAGGAGCAGCCAGGGCAAGGAGAACAGACAGCAGAGGCCCTAATGGTCACAGAGCAACAACCAAAACAAATGGCACCTCCCAGGCAAGACTCAAGGATTGATTCTTCTGTCCTCCAAACCCCACAAAGAGACGACATCAGCAGGAAAAGAGACAGAGAGACTCCCCTTACCACCTCAGCAACTCAAGGGGAGAAGAGGCAAAGGCTAAACCCTTTCTCAGAAGAAGAAATGCCAATGGGGAAAACTTCAGGTACAGGCCTGCCTAGCATGGAGGCCTCAGCCACCTCCTTCCAACGAGAACAAGAGAGGGCAACAGGAGGAGAAGTTAGCTCCTCAGGCCAACAGAGGGAAGGCGAGAAGAGCATCAAGCAGCAATTTAAGGACATCAGAAAGAGAAATGAACCCTTAAGGTTGCAATTATATAATCATTTATTAAAAATGGCTCCCACTAACCAGCAAAGACTCATGTCTGCATATGATGCACATGAGGGTAAAATGATAATGAGCCATTTCACACCAGTAGTGCAACAACCACAGTCAGCTGGCGATTACATCAGGACCAACCTTGAGGTCCTGTCCAAGGACATCCACCCAATGGGTCAGATCGAATTGCACAAACAAACGGGTGAGATGGTGTATGCCACCTTGGCAGATAAGACCTTGGTGAACTATAGGCTACAAAATAGCCTAAATAATACCACTGCACAACTTGAGTTGGAAAGTGCATTCTCTCAAGCAAAGGACAACAGGATCAAAGCTCTAGAAGACATCATAATAGAGCTTGGACATGGTCCTAAGGATGTCAAGGCAGTGCAGGAGATTCTGAAGCTGAGGGATGCTGATATGGGAGCACTAAGGAAAATGATAAAAATCCCAGCAACTCTTCATCCTCAAACAGAAGAGATTGCCCAGCTCAGACAAGACAAGGATGCAGCTGCTATGCTGGTTACATTATATAAAGATCTCATCCAGACACAAGAGAAGCTGCAAGAATCAGAGGCTACCCTGCAAGAAGCACTACAACAAAAGGAGGCAGGACAAACCTCACAACCTCCTCCAGAAACAATAAATTTGGAGGAAGCTCCTCAAACCACTGCCCCTCCCAGTCAGTAGACACAACAGGCAGCACCGTCCACCTCAGCACCAAAAACAGAGCAGGTTGAAAGCCTTGACATGCAGAAGCTGAGAAATGAGATTCAAGCCTTGGAGTCTCAAATGTCAGAGTTGAATCAGGCCAAAGACACTCTGGCTAAAATCAATGAGAAATATGACAAGTCCAAGCAGAATGTGGCTGAAAGAGAAAGAGAGGTAAAGGCTCTAAAAAAGAGAATAAATGATCTAGAGAAGGAGCTCACACTGGACAAGGTGACATCTGAACTCAAAAGGATCCTATGGGCCAATATTGGCCAATCCATCACAGACCAGTGGGAGTACATTGAGGCCATTCATGAGCAAATGGTGCTCATTGGAAAGGCACACAAAGAAATCCAAAGGGCAAGGGCATCTCTAGGCAGCATGCCTGAGATTGCCAACAGAATGATAAATGTGCTCAACTACAGGACAAGCTCCCATCTCATCAAAATGGGAATTGCCAACAGGACTGAGACCATTTCAATGGTCAAGAGGGTCTTGACACTAAGAAACCTGGTACAAACCCTGGAAAGAAGAAGCCAGGATATGCAGGCAGATATCAATAAGTTCCAGGAAAGGTTCATGGCATTACAAAACAAAGGTCTTCCTAGCTTAACGGAGCCATCAGGAAGGCTACTCTCACATGAAAATATGCCAAGAGAGTCAACACTTTTGCTGCCAATCAGATTGCAGAGACGGCCAGCACATCAGCAGAAGCAGGGCCAGCAACGGGACAGAACCTTTCAACAGGGTGGAGAGCTTATTCTTCATTATGAATGAGATCACTCACTTGTTTGATGAGCTTCCCCATTTTTACAAGTATAAAGAGGCAGATGAGACCATGGGGTCAATTTTGAGGCATCAATTGCCTACACAGGAAGTCTGGAACAACTTGATACAATTACTGCTGAACCAAAGTCAATAATTATGTTGTTTCTTTTTTGAAATATGCAAATTTTCATGCACAGGAAAATAAGGATACATCAGCAGATAGGCAGGGAAGGCTGAGCCAACTCAGCACAAACATTCGGCCACCACAGCATCACTGACAATCACAGGTGATAGGGCCGAAAAGCTACAAGAGGACAGAGCTGCACAGACACGTCATTCAGCAGTTATAACAAAGCGCTCAACCGACTCAGTGAGCTCCAAAGGTCAAAACCTTCTGACAAGAGTAAAGAGCATTTATGTTGTATTAAAAGTTGTAATAACTTCTTATCTACTACTCCTGTACGAGTTAAAGAAGATATTTTATCTCTCAGATGACTCAATGCCTGAGATATTCTGTATGAAACACTTCTATATATTCCCCCTCGCATAAGTTAGCAGGGGTTGGACGTTGGATGTCGGATATTGTTCATATTTACTCTACTGTTCTTTTACTGTAACTCTCAGAGAAGTAATACAAAAGATGATGGAATTTCAAAAGCTCTGTGTTGCTTGATGTTTTCTGGTGTTTAGCTGAAAGTTGTAGGATTCCTGGGTATCTCATGGCACAATAAGTTTCTCTTATAACTCTTTGTTATGTGTTTTGTTATCTTTCATATCTCTTTCATGTTTCTTGTGTGCTACAGTTAATAGCAAGGAAAAAGAATAGTTCCAGGATTTAATCACAGATTACCCTCAACTCAATCTAAGCTATTTTGAATGTTTTTTTCTTCAGTTATAGTAATGAAAGTGTAATTCTTAATTGCTACCCTTTTCACACTACCCTTTTCACAGTGATTATTGTTTCAGGAATTCAAGTCTGCTCCTGAGGAATACATCTCCTTCTCACACCCCAGCTTAGTGGAAAATTCTTAATTGCTTTTCACTGGTTGTTTACACTCCATCATCACAATTTCAAGTTTGTTTCATGAAGCATCTACATGACCCTGTAACTCCAGCTGCTAAAACTCAAGATTTCAAAAAACCAATAGCCACAGACTCCATTGCCCAATGGACTAACTTTATCTGCAGATCTCCACTTTAAGTACAGAAAGACATCCTTCCAACCAAACATAAACCAAAAACCTTTACTTCATAACTAGCCTAATATCAACACAGAACAGAGACAAACCTTATAGAGAGAGCCCTCTCTGATTACAGCTGGGCTAGGAGCTGTAATCCAAAGATTGGTTAGTGGTTACCCCGGCCGTATTCCCTTGGGAGTCATAGGGAACAACCTGGGTGTTAACATTATTTATATATATTTTATCCGTAACATTGTTGTTGGTCTTATTTCCCAATATATGGAAACATCACATCAAATTAATTCGAAAGAAGAAAAAAGAATACTTCAATATATTCAAGGTATAATTTGGTTTTGGATTCATTACAATTTAGGGGGGTCTCCTTTATTAGATGGTTCCACTTATTCATATTGGGCTAGTGAACCTGATGATCAAAATTCTACTGCAAGTTATATTTTTAGTCTTGGTTCTAAAAATGTCACTTGGGCTTGTAAAAACAAGTAGGTTATTGCTCTTTTTTTAGCAGAAGTGATAGGACTCCCAATTCGGTAAAACATAAGTCCCATCTTACCTTCTCTAGGAACATAAATGTTGCATTAAACCTTCCCTTTTGCACTTAATAATGTTTTCTTAGCTTAAATAAGTTCTTAGGAAGCTTAGAAAGATTTGTTATGTTTATGTGCCTATTGTGCTTATGATGTAAGATATTGAGAAGATTTGGCATAGATCACGAGGATATCTAGTCAAAGAAATTTATGGAACATGTCCCATACTACAGGAAGATCAAACTCTACTGGATTGAAGCACCAATTACTCCTTCCTGTAGCTATGAGGTCACTCAGGGAGCATGATCATGATTTTTAGGATTTTTCAAGGAAAATAAATCCTCCTTTCAAGGAGGCTTACCTCGCCCATCTTGTATAAATAGATGGATCAAGTAGCCTATTAGATTCATTCCGTCAAAATAAAAAGCTAGCAGTAGTCGAGTTAGAGGAAGCAAGAGCTTAGTAGTTTTTCAACGCTGCAACTTTTCATGTACAAGCAACTTTTTTTTTATTAATGAAAGGAATATTTAGTTCTTAATATGTTCCTTCTTTGGGAATTTGAGCTTCCTTGGGTTACGGCCCACACTAGGTGCTCAAGACCCCTTTTGTATTATTATATTTTATGCACGTGTTCATTTTCTGCAAAACTACTTCTGAGTATTGATTTCTGCAAGGTTAATTAGTTTATCTTTGGAACAGTTTCTTCATGCACAATAGTTGAGCACTACATTGTAGCTTTATAAGTAATTGTCTTTTTTATTTAGCATCTCTTTTCATGCATTTATTTCATTGACATTGTTGTTATTTAATTGATGTTTTTCATTACTGTGTGTTGTAACTATATAGTCCCCTATTTTGTAGTGCTACAGGAGACTTCGTAGACACCCATTTGTTGAATAATTTCTTCTATAATTGACATGAAGACATGGAAAATGATGATCTATGATTCCTTACCCTCCCCTTAGCTCATTTTTAATTCAAACCACGTCCTTAGCTCATTTTCCTACTCACTAGAATACATCCTATAGCAAAGTAGGGACTCTTGTAGCAGTTTGCATTTTGCATCCAAAACTCATCTAAATTACATCCAACTCATGGTTAATCTCCTTTGATGTTTTACAATTTCCCTGGAACCCTAGAGGAGAAATTTAGAAGCTTAGAGACCAAGTAGAACCCTTGATGTAGTTTTTTTTAGAAATTGTCTTTTTCTTGAAAAAATAGGTTTGATGTTTACATGCTTTATTTCAATTGTGAGTTTGATTTCTCCATACAATAGAGTAGATATGATTTTAATTTCTCATAGTCAATATGGTTTGTTTCCTTTTTCATGCAGATAGGATAGCTTTTCTTATTTCCTTTCATTTCCTGGAAATATGAATTATGCATGTATCGTAAGACAATTAGCAAGGCCTTGCAATAACTAGATCTCATCTCAATGTTTCCATCTATGTCAGCAAATGAAAAATATAAGCACATGTTGCACACATAGAGTCGACCCCTCTTAAGTTTGTGTGAACCATGGGTTGACAATTAAAGTTGAGACCCTTGGGAGTTGCAGTATCTTCGTTGCAATATTGAGGGCCATCACATTTTGGTGCCATTTCTAAGGAGGTGTCAAAGTATAGATTGTCTTCTTCCCTAGTTGATTTATTCTCTCTCATTTCACTTTCTTCAAAAATGAAAAAATATGCATTAGGAACTATTCATTCTAGAAACATAAAATTGTATTGTATTAGCATTTCTCATTCAAAGATTTTTTTTTTGAAAAAAAAAGTACATTTCTTTCTATATGCCTTAAAGAGTTAGGGATAACACAGGAAAGTTCTTTTCAAAAACCCCCACTTCTACAAGCAATCAGACTTCTTTTGTTGGCTGTGATCCTCCTACCTTTTCCACAAGAGACATTAAGGCATCATTAGGTTAGAAAGTGAGGTTCTATGAGGAGCTTGCAGAATGAGAAGAACCTTCACAATTCACCAATAACATGGTCGAAAATAGGTAACCTGAAGTGTTTACACTCCCTATTAGAGAAATAGATGGAGAAGCCAAAATAAAGAACATCAATCCATCTATCCTTCCACGCTTCTATGGACTAACTATTGAAGATCCTGACACTTTTATGTTTGAGTTTGTTGTAGTTTATAGAACTTATGATTACACAACATATGAGCAAAAGCTTAAATTGTTCCCTTCCACTCTTAAGGATACAACCATTTGTAGGTTTATGAGCCTAAAAGGGGACAACATCACTTCATGGGAGTAGATGCAGCAAGATTTCAATACAAAATACTTGGATTATTGCAGAGAAAGAGACACCAAAGATAAAATATTCAAAATGTCTCAAGTAGTAGATGAATCTCTAAAAGATTTCAAGGAAAAAATCTAGTTGAGTTACAGAAGAGCGCACAACTACACTTTGCATCCAAATTCCTTGAAATAAGTCTTGCTACGGGGAGTCAGATAATAACTTATAGAAACACTCAAACTTATAGCCAATGGATATATTTATCGACTCAACTATGATGACATCAAAATGGTATTCAAGAATCATTCTAGAGATGCAAGAAAAAGAGGTAGAGCAAACAAAGGTTTGGTAAGACCCTCCTCCTCCTCTACAATTACTAAGAACGAGATAGGAGGTAATATGCTCGAGGACCTAAAAACCAATATCTTAGACACCTTTGCTATGTGAATGGATACACTATAGATCAAGAGAAAACAAGAAGAAGTAGAAAGAGAATTAACTATTATTTTCCCTAGATGCACTAAAAGAGATCCTAGGAATGAGTGTCAGGTAGATTTCATAAAGATATGTTTTGTATGTGAAGAAAATCACTCCACTCACAAATGTCCATCTTTGTTAGGTTTGAAAGTTGTTTACCAAGGAGCAGAAGAGAGCATGGAGTAGCTCTACGTTATTAATCGAAAAAGGCCAAAAGGCTTTATGTAGTATCAACAAGGTATGAGCTACCCCTCTTCTTTCAATACAAATTATAATGCACATTTTCAACCTCGGTGTCATCTTGTTGGAGCTCAATTTGACCCTCTTTAGAACTAGGTACATCTGCGGGTTTCATCTTCCATAATTTCCTATTCATTGTATTGATGTTTCCCTTGTCATATGACTTCTTTCCATGTTCCCTAGATCAAAATTGTATGTTTAAAGCTTCACAACAAAATTATTCATGTTCGCTCAACATTAGGGTTATTATTATAATATTATAGTTATTATGTATATAAAATATAAGAATTTAATAGGTTTTTCCATCATAAATAAATAATTCAAAAACATTATAATCATACAATATAGTTGCTATTTTAATAATTTAAAAATATATCATATTTAATTATAAAAAAAAAGTTAAAAATGAAAATTATAATATAATAATATAAATTAAACATATAAATTAAACAAATTAAAAATTAAAATTCAGTCTCAAGGGTTAACTCAATTGGTTCACAGTTTCTCGTCATATAAGCACCGTTCCGAAAATAAGGGTAAAGATCAATTTTCCTGACACTCTTGGGGTTTAAGGCTAGTCAAATAATTGAATGAGATTAAAGTGATCCCTCAAATAAATCTACCGAAAATTGCTTCCATAGACATAACCATCACTGGTCTCCAATGTGCATAAACCACATTTAAATAAATAAACAAACATAAATTAAAAATATAAATAAAACAAATACAATATAAAAAAAATATAACTAATCCACTTACCTACCTCACTTCATACATTAACGTAGGTGTGGGGTCTAACCCTTTATATAAAATACATTACCCCTTTAAAATGTTGTCCCCCCTGTCGACATAAAAATTGAACTCTTAGTGCTCCACTTAGAACGTAGGGAGATTTGACTTGTGTATACACCTCGTTGGTCAAATAAGAGGATTAACGACCAAGGCTTTCTGCCATCCCAAACAGCTCAATGGTCCAGATTTCGTAAATCTTCACGAGCCCATCATTTTCAGTCTATCCGACGGCCCTATGGGGGTATTAACTCTATTTTAAAAATTTTATTATATTTTTATAGGATAAGTTTAAAATTAAAGTTTAAAATATAAATAATATATATATTAAAATTCATATATAATAGAGATTGGTATTTGTAAGGTTAAGTTTATATTTTCAGAATTTACATTGAAATAATCTAATTAGTTTTTCTTAATTTTGGATTTAATTAAGCGTAGAGAAGGTCTAATTCTCTCCGAGGGTAAACCTTTTTCTGAGTGAAAACTGAAAGGAAGGTTTGCACCCCGAGAGATTTGATTCCTCTCTGACCTTGTTAGAGATTTAGTTAAGATAGATCCAGATTGGTTTAATTATTAATTTTATTTCATATTTTTTTATGTAATTTGACCCAGTAAAAATGTTTAAATAACATAATATAACTAGACATTACAAAAACTCTTCCATACTGGAATGAAGAGTGTCTCTTGGCCTAAAAATTGTAATCAAATTTTTTCCTTTTAAATTTAATAAAAATGTTATAAAATTAAATTCAAATAAAATATTTATAAAATACTTTGAGCATGAAATGAGAGATGGTTTTAGGCATGTTGTATTGATGAGCCATGGTATTGCAAGAAAGTCTATTTACAAGTTAATAATATATATATGGCAAAGTGGACTTGAATATCCACAGTAAAATATATGGTTATATTGTATGTTTATGTGCTTATTAATTAAATTTAAATATGTTACATAATAACTATTCTATTTTATAAGGTAAAATGGATCTTAACTTATTGTTGTTACTTATATATTTTAATGCAATATGGTATATTCATGATTTGTTTAATGTTAAAAATGTATTCCCTAATTCTTTAAATAAAAAAATATTACAAGGTACCAAATTGAATTTTATTATTTTTTGATTAGTTTTAGCTTTTTAAGGGCACTATAACATTTTCACTGGGTTTTATATTAATTTTTAAAATGAAATGTAATATTTACTAATTTAACTCTATTAGAAATGAGACATAATATAAATTCAACATATTAAGCCGACATGTAAAAATGTTTACAATTTTTTTACATTATATCTACACATTACCACTATACTAAATTATAAATTAAATTTTAAACTTAAAGTTAATATTCATAATATTTTAAGTTAATAACAGATCATATTAAACGCAAAATGTTCATTATTAATGGTTGAATCGGCGTTCTCAGGTAGAAAATTTGTTTATGACAAGGAAGAACATTTTAAAATCTGAAATAAATATGAAATGGATTCTAGTGCAGTAACAATTATTAATATTTGTTTTCATGATAAATATAAATCGGTTTTACATATTTGAATTTTAATTGTTCATTTATTTTGTTGTGGGTTTATTAGAAAAATATTAATTCAACTTTTAAGACGGAAAAGTAAATTTCAGATTTTGTGCAGCTTTTAAAATTCTGGAAAATGAATTATGCTGGCATAAAAAATTCCCATAACTTACCAGAGGTAAAAATGAAAACAATTTTATGTGAAGGTATGTGCAAATTATAATATGGGGAGATAACAACCAGGGATGAGCATCTATTTATCTGTTTATCATAGTTTCATTTATTGTTATGTTTTTTATTATAACTAATTTATGTATTTTTTTGAAAAAATAAATAAGGATTTTTTAAAAGTTTGTCGGGTTAAAGATTTGAACGGAAATAATTAAATAAAAAGATTATGTATACATTTAATACTAAGGAATACGAAACTATTTTCTGAAGTCATTTTTATTCGTCTTTTAATTATGTGGGCAATGATTTTTTCCCAAGGAAATATTTGGGCATATTAACTTAAAGGGATCATTTCCTGTTGACTTATTAGCAAAGCCTAACCCTTAGGGTGTCTAGAATAATTGGCCCGGTGACCTCTCATTAGCGAGGTGTTTTTTGCAATAGGAACTTGACTAATTGAACTAGCCCTCAAGGATTTTAAGTAGATTATGTGGGCACTTATGCTTCAGTTATTGGATATTTTTGTATATAAACCTGCATTACTCATTTGAGAGGGGAATTTTTGGAAAGATGGAGAATGGTAGGCTTGGGAAATGGAAACTTATTTTGAAGCCATAATGTACTTGTTGTGGTGGCCTTTTACATTGTAATTGTGAGAATTTATTTATGTTATCATAATTCATTTTATTTTTCTTTCTATGTATTCTTGTTTATGTAGGGTTTATATTTACTAGTAAAATATACAAGATTGTTGATTTGACTTCGATTATACAATGAATCTTGCAAATATAGGTTGATTTAATGTTTTTAAATACATTTTATTGTAATTGTGAGAATTTATTTATGTTATCATAATTCATTTTATTTTTCTTTCTATGTATTCTTGTTTATGTAGGGTTTATATTTACTAGTAAAATATACAAGATTGTTGATTTGACTTCGATTATACAATGAATCTTGCAAATATAGGTTGATTTAATGTTTTTAAATACATTTTATTTAAAGGGTTTGAATCAGATTTGAAAGATATGTTGCAAGTTGAAGTCATACTGATATGTGTTACAAATGCTTTGCTTCCACATTTAATTTGAATATCAATACATATCATTCCTCTTTAATTATTTTATTGTGTTGTTTTTTCATTGTACTTTCTTTTACTCACATATCATTGACTAAGAATGATATGGCTAATATTTCTCCAATATGTAATATTTAGAAGGAATTAAGTCAATATTCTAATTGACTTGTTGCAGGTTAAAGTAATATAGGTACATGATATCATATGACTCTAACCGCAATTTTCATTACATACAAAGAAGCTAGCATGTTTTAATTTTGCTTCTTCTTTTTGTCGTTGTTTTAATTTTAATTTTGTTACTAACCCTAATGTTACGTTTGGATTGTGATATGTGTTTTAAATTTCATTTTTAATCATAAAAGATATTCTTATTTTAATAAGCTTCAGTTATTATAAGACCTGCCACCTTTATTTTCTTAATCCTCAATTTTAAAATAAAGATTCTATTGTCATTAATCTTACCTTATTTTAATTGTTATTAAAAAAAACTTATTTAGTTTAACATTAAACACAAGGAATACCCCTTGAGGTGAAGGGAGACCAACCTTTTTAACCTAAAGCGGGAGGATTCACATCCTAAGTGAATGTGTTCTCAGATTGCTCTTAGCCATTGAAACAATTCAAGAGCCAACACTCTTATGGCACCATTGCTAGCAAGCGAAGTGTCAAGATTTTGTTTCCTCTGGTAACTGGATAACGGTTAAGCATGTGACCCATTAGTAAACAAGCTTACAACAACACACACTATAAGGGTTTCAAGAAAATATTTCTTGGTTTAACATTTCACCTCGCGACTCCTAAATTATTTATATTGTTCTTATTGTTTCAATGGATTTCTCTTAGGATTATTTGCTATCCAAACTATCTGTTTCTCTTATTTTTCCTAACATACCTAGTTTATTTCATGTTCCTAATCGTACTAGAATTGATGATTGTAAAGAAGGCAACTTCAAGGGAGAATCAAGGTTATACAACCATAAAGAAGAAAAGGTATATGATCGTGTTTTTAGTAGTTTTGATGTCAATTGATTTGAGGTTTATGTTGATTACTCAAAACCACCAATATATGATGAGTACGATGATGAATGGTTAATTCTGTGTTCTAATCTTAAAGTGGGTGATTGTTCATTTATAAATTTAAATTCACAATCATCATATAACTATAATACCTTTCATATTAATAAGAATGATGAACATGACTATATAGCTAACATAACACCCCTCTATTCTCCTAATAAGGAAAGCATCTATGATAATTACGCATAGGATAATGTTATTGTACATGGAAATGAAAATGAACTAACTCTAAATTTTATTTTAACTACTATACATTTATTTATTTTACCATCTATACATCAATTGTTTAAGAACAACTTCCAAACTACACATGACTCTATCAACAGTTTTTCTTCTTATTGTGATGAGCATGAATTTCAAAAATATTTGAGTTGCCACATGACTAATCACGATATGGTTTGAGATTGCTCTGAAAGGAGAGTAAATTATGAATATGTTGTAGATACATTTATGTTAGGAATGTTTCATCGGTTAAACAATCACACAAAGTATCAAGACTTTGTGGAGGAATGGACGGAAGAGGTCTTTAAAAGAACATACTACTATTTTTGAAGCACAGAGGTAAGAGTTATGGAACTGATAAATTATTGTCCTGGTTACATAGGTTTTTTTTTTTTTTTTAATATATTATAATGGATATAAATTATTGTATATAAATAAACTTCTTAAAACCTTTTATTGTGGATACTTTATGGTTATTAGATTTAGAAGAAATAAACATGAAACATTTTCATCTTAAATAATATTTAGTGATCATAGCCATAATGAAGCATAGATTGATGATTTCTTAACATACTCTATATTGGTGTGTTTGGGACACATCTGTAAAGACTTTGTTCATTTATGAAGGATGAAGGGTAATTATTTTTCCAAAGGGCTCAGCCTTTCCTTCTCTAATAGTTTCAAACTTTGTGTTGAAGCATTTTCTTTGACCACATCCTTATTGCACTACTTGCACATAAATATCATGAGGGATTGGATTATCTTATGAGTACTAAACCTATGAACACAAGGTTTGAGTCGGGTTTAGCTTATCCTTGGCATCGTCGTTCGTCGTATAATTATCCTCTTCTTGTGCAACATCTCCATTTTATGTATGATTCATTAAAATTAAGCTCAAATTATTCTTATATTATTAATATCAAATATAATAAACAATTAGGGCAATCATCAAGTTAACAGATCTCTGAAGCAATTTAGTAGCCATTAAATTAACCGTCCTGATATAAACAGTATATTAACCATAAATAATTTAGGACTTTTATAAATTCAAAACATCTTAACAATATTAATTAATTAATTTTTTTATTTTGGATATTATTAAATTATTAAATTTATTATTCATTAACATTAATAACATACCCTTTAAATATAACATTAAGCGTTTGATAATTACACCTAACGCTATAAAAACAAAAGAAGCAATATTAATTATTGGTCTCTTTAAACATTTAGTACCACATAATTGATAGTTATGTCCCATAATGACTCACATTAATGAACAAATAAACAGAATAGTTAATATTATAAGGAACTTATTATAAATGTTTAAATAAGATCTATTATGTTCAATATATTATAATTACTCGACTTATATTACTATTCATATAGACATTATATAATTAAATTTATACATAATATTAAGAGTTATTAATGTATTAACCAACTTTTAACCCTTTTCTATAAATATAATACGTTTTTATTTAGGACATATATATATTAATATAAATTAATTAATTAACTATTTTTATAGTATTTATTAAAATATATATATTATTATTTTTCACATAAAATTAATTGTAAATTTATTATAAATAAGATAAATTGCAATTAGGGTAACAATAATAACAAATAGGACATTAGAATGT
>APFE030763558.1:0-11877 GCA_000404065.3 Pinus taeda | reverse complement strand
CCTTAGGCCTTCCCTTTGATGTCTTTTTATACCAATCCCAAAGTAGTTTTTTAGTTAGGAATTGGTTGGGAACAGTTGGGGCACGGGCACTAACAGGTGATCAGTAGGTAAAACCCGCGATCTCGGCCCGAAAATAAGGAGTTTTATATTTTTTTAAGTGTTTTAATACATATACGCGGGTTGGGTATATGCGAACCCGCGTATACACGCGTTTCACTCAGGGCAATGTCGCGTACAGGGAATAAAACATTGTTTTTTAAATTTGGGACCAGGTCTGGAAGGAGGGGTTTCCCTAGGCCATGATTGCAGCATCACAAACCAAAATAGTGAGATTTGGAGCTATAACAGTCATCCATCGTAGAAGCTAATTAGGCTCATTAATATACATCTTTAGTAAAATAGGGGAATCTGGGACACCTTTCTTAACCTCTATAGTATTTTGAAAAGAGTTAAAGAAGTCATTGTATATTTAAATCAACCAACAATAGCCTAAGTTTTATACCTTTATAGTAAAGAAATATGAAAGTAAACAATAGAAATCACACATAATACTCAAATATTTTCCCTGGAAACCCTTAATCAAGACAATCAACAAATGTTTATAGTTGCACATCTTACTCTCTTTTTATTTTCCTCACCATTTAAAACTCAATATATAAGATCCAACAACATCAAACACCTTAATTCATTAACTTGGATTAGATTCATTAATTGGAATTACATTAGAATGGTAAGAAAAATGCCAAATAGACCAGAAACAACCCAAAAAAAATTCTCAAGTCCTCCTACCCCAAGCCTTTATTGCAACCCTACCTTTTCCCCTATGGAACGTACATTACATGAGGCTACTTTTGCAAATAATACAACACATACCCAAAAAAATGGTTTCATAAGGCCTTGTAATGACATTACTACATGATTATGAGATATTAATGTCCTGTACTCCATTGATGAATTGAAGGCCTTCATGAATTCAATAAAACAATGATAGGTCTTAGTAGATTTATGTAAGGTGATAATGTGGTCAATTACATGGTGGTCCTACCTAAATCTCTTCCTCCCTCTAGGTCTAAAAATGTTCTTTACCAAGTTTGTATATTAACACAAATTAAAGACATTAGCATAAATTTTACAAGAGTATATCCAATCATAATAGTGTTACAATTATTCAAATTGAAAATATCTTCCTATTTTCCAATCAAACTAGCAGATCCATCTTAACTCTGGATCTACCAAACATCGAGAGAGATCAAATTTGTCAAGGTGCAAACCTATTTTTGAGTGGAAAACTTGAGGAATAGTTTGCACCTGGAGAGATTTGATTCCTCGTCACACTTCCAAGATCTGAAGTTAAGGAGGATCTATGTTGATTCTTAATAATATTATTAATATTTATATAAATTTCACATCTCCATATATAGACATATTATTGAATTTTAAAAAAGGCATAGGTATTAACCTTTAGAAATGAAAAAATGAGGATATTTTATGAGTGAGGGGAATGGGGGAGGAGAATGGTTTATGGTTTTCTTCACTATTTTGATCATGAAGCAAAATTCCTCTATGGTGGCTCCTCATCCTTGTCAGATTGTCGAGCCCCTCCTAGCATGTGAGTAATGTCTCGCAATATCATACACCCCTTCATCTCGTCATTCAGTTCTGCGCTTCAATTTGAGCCCACCTCTCTAGGAAAAGGTTTTTCTAGCTTCTTTGACAAGTGGACGACGGATTGGATGAACTCATGGATTACGAGCTCAGTCTTGCATGTGGTAAATTATTCTAATCATAGACTGGCTATCCCTTTCCTTACATTTTTTTGTCAGTACTACTGTTGTTGGACCTCCAAAATTTTCTAATTTTTCACAGCCCACAATAGACAATGATTTCCATGTTAGCACTTTGGGTTTCTTTGTTACTAGCTTTGTGCCCTTGTCCTCTTTAATACCTCCTCCTAGCTCCTTTTCCTCCACTCATGGGTTTGGAGCATTATCAATTATCTCTTCCCCTCCCTTTGAACTAATGCGCCCCCCTCCCACCCCCCCCAAAAAAAAAAAAAAAACTAGAATGCCTTGTATTGTTGCGCAAGAGGGGAAAGTGCATCCAAAAAGATAGTGAGGAAGTTTTTCTTACAATGGGAAAGGACATAGAGGTCGCCGGGGTGATGGATTTCGAGGGTAAAAAACCCTGGTTGACAGGTTTGTTGTAAAACCTTTTTCATGCGCATCTCTAAATCATTAGGTCTCCTTATCATGCAGTCCTCTCTTAGGCTATGTTCTTGTGTGCCCATACTCTGGTGAGGGGATGGTCAGGTTTCATGTTCTGGTCAAAGGCAAATTGTGTGTGCATCTCTTCTCTTAATTGGAGTTGGGGGCGAGATGACTTACTCCTTAAACCCTAGTCCATTGTCTTTGATCCAATCAAGGAGCCAATGGATGAGCTTATGGTTTGGGAAATATTTCATAGGCTTCCTTTCCACTTCTGGAGTTAGGATATATTTTTTCAGCTCTAGAAAATAAGATTGGCTCCTTTGTCAGCACAGAAGAAGGTTGGAAAGAAAAGGAGGATCATCAAGTGGCATGGTTACAAACCGATGTTAACCTTAGGAGTGGGTTAGTAGTTGAAGTGGAGTCCTCTATTGGAAAATTATGTTCAAGTGCCATCGGTTACATTATGTAGGGCACCTTCTAAAAAATTCCCTAGTCAGAGCCCCCCTTGGGCCAACTTGTGGTCCCTCCTGGGATCGAAAGGATACTTTTGTCAAAGACTCCCTTGGCATAGGTTCAAAGGTTATATATTCTAGCTTGGAAGCTCAGGTTCCTTCCCAAGTCATGCCTTCAACCATAGATTTTCTATTTGGCAAGTCTTTGTCCCCTCCCCCCTCTTCTAGTGGTTTTTATGTTTCTCTCTCCCCTGCCATTAGCCCTTCTTCCAGTGTTGGTCCATCCCTTGGGCCTCATAATGTGGCTCCCTCACCCACCAATGGTTCAATATCGATCTCTTTCGATCCCCCTAGTTCTTCCCCCCTCCCTAAGACCTTCCCCCTCTTCTTCCTCACCATGGTCTAAGGTGGAGAAAAAGAGTTATGCTTTGCATACTAGGAGGAATAACAAAGATAACCCTTATTCCTATGGAGGACTTGCTCTAGATATTCTCTTAGTTTTTTGTATCAGTAACTGGAGAACCCACAGTATGAATCTTTTTATGCCAACGTTTCAAATCCCAAATGGGATCCATCATCAGGACTTTAAGTCCTGATGATGGATCCCATTTGGGATTTGAAACGTTGGCATAAAAAGGTTCATACTGTGGGTTCTCCGGTTACTGATACAAAAGATAAAAACCACAGATCTCTTAAATCCATTCTCTTAGTTAATTAAATTGGAAAGAAATAAACTTGCATGAAGCGCAAGATAAATCTAAGTTAGAGATTAAGAAAGGCAAGAAATTGCCTATAGCTATGGCTCTTGGAGAAAACACAACCCTATCAAATGGGTCCCCATGATTCTTTTTCATTTCAACGCGAGAGGCATTGGGGGCACTTGTAAAAGATTGGACCTTAAGATAATGGTGGCATTCCATAAACCTAACATTATTATGATTCTGGAGATTATGCTTTGGCCAAAAATCCCAAAAGATTCTTGAATGATTGATAAAAAAATGGTCTTTTAGCCATGAAGATTCATATGGTTTTTCACGGGTGTTGATCACTAGGTGATGTCGGGATTGCACGACTCCCCCTTCTTCTCTTTTCCCTTCCTTAATTATGATTAAGATATCTTTTAATGATTATGTGTTTCCAATTTCCTTACTAAATGTATACGGCCCTTATGCTGATAGAGAATCATATTGGGAAGGGTTGGTTTCTGCAGGTGCCTTTGTAGATCAACACATCATTGTCAATGGAGATCTTAATTTTACTTTGGGTCTTCATGAAGTTTGGGGCCTAATCCTCATCTGGACCCTCTTCATTTATATTTTTTAGATTTTCTTATTAATAATCACCTTATGGATCTCAAGCTATTTAAGTTCTCTCCAACCCAGATGAATGGTCGCTCATGAGGAAGCAAAGTATCCAAGAAGTTAGACAGATTATTAACCTTCTAGTCTCCTATGTCCTTTGGGTTTTCCTTCAAATATATGGTGGTTACTAGTGGGTTTATGACCATCGACCAATTTTATTACAGATTTCCCCTTAGGACGGTCCAAAAATGATTGCTTTTTAGTTCATTTCTTCTTGGCTCAAAGAGGAGGAGTCTCGTTCCTTGGTGGCTAGCCATCGTCGACACGTAAGCTCTTCTGGATCTACATCCTATATGGAACAATTTGGTATCTGTCAAGAATGCCTCAAGGAAATGGTCCAAGGAGCATTATGATTAAAAAAAGGTGAGCTTAGCAGAAGTGGAAGAGCAAATTATTAAAGCCTACTTTCTCATGGATGTTAACTCGATATCATCTGAGCAATTAGACTTCCTAAAATTTCTTGGGGCAGAAAAGCACTCTCTTCTTCTATAGGAGGAAGAGCCTTGGAGGCTAAAAAGAAGGGCCATTAGGTTAACCTCAAGCAAAAACAATACAAGGTTCTTTCATCATTATGTTAACGGGAGAAAGCAAGTTATTTGGAGTGTCTCTTACTCCAATGGCTCCTCTCTTCACTCTTTTTCAGACGAAGTGGTGGAAGGGGTTAGATACTTCCAAGCTCTTTTCAAGGCCCCAAATGAATGTCATATCCAGGATATTTTGCATGTGGTGAACAAATTTTCCAATGTTATTACTCATCTGATGAATGATTACCTCCTAGAGGAAGTTTCAAAACAAGAAGTTTTGGTAGCTTTATCCTCTATGCAAAAGTCCAAGGGTCCTTAACCTGATGTTTTTCTAGTGGAATTTATTTGGGGTTCTACGAGCTAATTAAAGAAGACCTTCTAAATATTTTTAGTGAATCCCAATCATCAGGTAAGATGTTGGGTTCTTTTAATTTGAATTTCCTATGTCCTATTCCAAAGACTCGTGAAGTAGCTTCATTCGTTGATTATAGGCCCATTGCATGTTGCAATCTTATTTATAAATTGATTACAAAAATCATAACTAGGAGAATAAAGCCACTTCTTAACTCGTTATCTATGAGGAACGAGTCAATTTTCTTCATCAAAGAAATATGCATGATGATATGATTGTTTTTGAGAGGTGTTTCACTCTGTGAAAACTACAAATCTAAAAGTTGCAATTTTGAAATTGGATCTTTTGAAGGATTATGGCAGGGTGGATTGGATGTTCCTTCATATAGTTCTTGTTCAAATGGGTTTTTCTCTTCATATTGTCAATTGGATTAGGGGGTGTCTCCGTACTATTTCTTTTGATGTAACGACTAATGGAGCCCCTTCTCATTTTTTTGGAGCCTCGAGAGGACTTCATCAAGGTTGTCCATTATCACCTCTCCTTTTCTTTATTGTGGCAGATAGATTTAGCAAACTGATTGATGAGCATAGGTCTAGGGGCCTCCTTGGTGGAGTCTAAATTTCATATTCAATGGCAGTTTCTCATCTTTTATTTATTGAAAATTTGCTAGTCTGTATTGTGGGGGACAAACGAAACTTAATTTCCCTTAGAAGCTCTTTGGACATCTTTTGCAAGGCCACGAGGATGGAGATAAGTGGTCTCAGATCCTGTATCGTTTACAATGGAATTCCGACAGAGTCTATTGCTTAGGTGAGGGAACTCTTTCTTTTTCCTATGAAGGACTTAGATGATACCTTAAAATACTTAGGCTTCTACAAAAAGCCACACAACTATCACATTGTGAATTGGATGTTGATGATTAGAAAAGTATAGGCATGTATCCAGATTTGGTCCAATCAGTTTCTCTTGAGAGGAGGATGTTTGGTGCTAGCAAAGTCTGTACTAGAAAGCATTCCTATGTACTAGAATTCTATTGCTATGGTTCCAACAAGAGTCCTTAATTTGATCAAGGAGGTGAGCTTCTAGTTTCTATGGTCGGGTGCAAGTAATAAAAAAGGGTTCATGTTGGTAAAATGGGAAATATTTGTTGCTCTAAAGGATCTTAGGGGGTGGTGTCTAAAAGAGATTCATTTATTTGGCAAAGCTTTGGCCGAAAAAATATATGGAGGTTATTATGTGAATCTTTTCTCTAGTTTGAAGTCATGCAATCAAAATATTTTCTTGATATGTCCCTCACAGAATGGTTCAAAGTTCCCAATAAGTCTTATAAAGGTTCGGTAGCGTGGAAATCATTGGTTAGGGCTTTCCCTCTGGTTGCCAAGTGGACAACTTAGTGTATGGGGGATGGTCATCAAATCAGGATAGGTTGTGACCCTTGGTTGGTGTTCAGAATGAAAAAAGACTATTGCATCCTCTCTTAAACTTGAAAGATCAAACACCTTCATGTTAACATATGCCAAAGCTTAGCACCCTCAAGCTAGAGGTCAGGCCAGTTGGAAGTCTACTAGGGATCTGGGTCTGACGGGTGATATAATGAAAGAATGGGAAAGGTATATTGACCTTCTTGTCAAAAAGCATGTGTTTCTCAAAGATAATGCTCCATATATGCTTTCTTGGTCAAAAAATCCACATACTAGAGCTTTCATTGCAAAACTTGGGTACAATTCTTGGTTCAAAGACTATTTTTTTGAGCAAAAAAATCTAGTGGTGGAATTTCTTATGGGGAGTTAGTACCCCCTTGAAGGCTAAGCTCACTACTTGTTAAGTCCCAATTGTAAACTTATCACTTGGGATATTTTTAGTATGAGTGGTTGGTTCGGTCCAAATCGCTACCCCTTCTATAAAGAACAAGAAGAGTCTCGTGAACACCTTTTTTTGCGACGCAGTTACATGTCAAAAGTCTGTGAATTACTCCGGATAGACTTAAATCCAAAATGTCAGTGGATGGGGCCATCACTCGCAAATGCCTCCAGGGCTTGTTGGTTGGATAAATATTTTTTCTCTTATAAATGTTTTACTTTCTTATTAATTACATGTGCTTGTGTGGCTGAAACCTTAGTATTTTCCAAGATAAGTTCATTCCCCTAGACATTTGTGCAGCTAAGGTGGCTATCTTGGCTCACGCAAAGTGGTTGGATCCAAAACAACCCAAGGCTAGGAATCCAAATATGCCTAAAATAGATTTTGGTTTTGCATGAGGTTATTTTTAATAGGGCCAACTAGGCCAATCCTCCCCGCTATGGCATTGGGGTCATCTTGTGTTTTAGTTATACACACTACTTGTAATGCAGGTGTGTACTAGGTAGGGGGACTAACAACAAGGCAAAGTTCGCGGCCTTTTCGTTTATGTTGGAGCTTACTAGAAAAAAGGGGTTATCATGTATTTAGGTGATGGCCCGATGGGTGACTCCAAACTTCTCATTGATTGAGAAAACCATAAGGCCAATGTTAACATTCTAGGACTAATCACTCTTATTCCTAACATCCGGGCTATTGTTGGCTCTTTTGAGCACATATTTTTCTGTACCCAATATGGAAGCAGACGTAGATGGTCTGTCTAAAAGAGCTCTTACTCTCCTTGTTGGTTTTCATGAGTTTTTAGATGGAATGGAGATTGAGTCTATGGTGACCAATCTCTCCTTCTAGTTACTTTTAGTACATTTTTTGGTAATTACGTCAACAGGCATGTTTATTTTGGAATACATAGTCCAAACTTTTAATTTAATTATTAGGTGGATGGTAGGGATTTAACCTTCATGGAATATTCTAAAATATTCATAATAGTATCCTTATTAATTTTTTATTTAACATTTCATTTAAAAGACTATTACAATATCTCCCTAAAACTGAACTATATAGTGTCTCGGTGTTTAAATTTATTTATCATCTTTTATAGTTAAAGACTGGAAAATTGATATGAAGAAATGCCTCCACGTAAATTTGGCCAAGCATGTTATAAATTGTGTTGATATAAGAGGTTTTATTAAAACAATGAAGATTTAACTCTTAAATATAATATTTATCAAAGTTACAAATAGTTAAAATAAAGAAAAAATCATTTTTTCAATTGAGTTTATTTTGGATGGTTGGTAAGAATGATTGGGATCTTGTCCGCCTAAGTTCAATTCTTGCAAATGACATTATGAGCTTTGATGTAATGACTTCGAGCTTTGTTGTTAAAGATAAATAATCCCTAAAAAATGAGAACATGTATATTCCTCATAAGAAATATAAAGTTATTATTCACCTAAAAAAGGAAAAAAGAAAAAACATTTTACTTCAAAGTTGGACTTTTTAATGATTGTCTACTTTCACACACACACACACACAGGCAATCCAAGTTTATCGAAATCTGCCAATACAATTTCAAGCAAAATTGTGATATTTGTTTAAAATACATTTTTGAATGCATAAACGGATTCAACGCCTTGAAAAAACACTAGGGCACTCAAATTCTGCAAATTAAATAACTTAAACTCGAGTTTTTAAAAAAAATTGTCGGCTTTTGGTAAATAATAACTAGAAAAAGTGCCCTAAAAAAGGTCATTTCATATACTAGTTAGACTATGCACACGCGCGCGTGTGTGTGTGTGTGTGTGTACTATTGTAGTGTATCTGTTAAATGTTTGAGATGGTTTTCCAACATATTTTCCAATCTAATTTGCCTAGAATCTGACACAGATTTCTTGGAATCACAAGTTTGAGTTGTAAACTCTACACGATCTTAGTGTCCTAGGGATTGTTCAAGGTGTTGAATCCATATATACAATCAAAAACAGTTTTAAACAACAAAAATTAAGATTTGGCGAAAAAAATTTGAAAGATTCACACCAAAAAATCCAAAACGTAGCATCTTTAGCTATATATATATATATATATATATATATATATTATATATTGTTACTTGATTTTTTTTGAAATTTTTAAAATTATTAATTTTTTTATATTTATTAAAGATTTAAAAATTTAATTCCTAATGGACCAGGCATAGAGGTTAATGAAATGCCAAGTGGGAGGGTGGTGGTATTGTCACCTCTTGATGTTTTAAACATGACACACAAGGCAGCTACCTGTTATCCACTATAATGATTGTGAATGTTGAGTGTGTGCAAGGAAGTTTCTTGTTAAGCGAGATCCCAATGTGGTCATTTCTAGTGTCTAGAGTGCGAGCGGAAAAGATTTTTCTAGGGAAAAGAGGCAAGTTAGTTTATAAGACGGAAGACCCTGAAAATTGGGTTTGCAATGTTGTTACGCTATCTTGAAGTAGTGGGAGCTTTGGAGGGAAGGTTCAGGTCCCCTAGATCTGACCCTCATCATCACATCTATGCTCCTGCATTTGCATTTCTATGATTGTCTAGAACCATTTCGTCAACCTCCCTCAAGGTAATTTCATGGGATCTATTGCTTTATTCCATTTGGACTTCTAGTTTGTTTTCTTGGGGAGGGGAATTGGTTGTTCTTGCATTCCTTATGGTGAGCTCAAGGGAGATCTTTCTCTTTTGTGGGTCATCTCATGGTGTTGGTCCTATCTCTTTTCGATTAATAGGTTGTGTAGGGGCTCACTTGGGATTTATTCTATCTATTTTAGTATTGTGGGTGGCAATCCTCTGACTTCCTCTTGTTTCAACTTTGTCAATGACACTATGCCAAATTACCACTTTCTTCCTTTAAGAAAAATGAATTATTGACAAGATGTGGCATGAAAATTTTCTAGCAATCTTCAATTTTTTTAAGATTTATAAATTGAATTCAACACTAAATCTATACGACACTAATTTGAGCAAAAATTCACTTTTCTTTCCTTTAACAAAAACTTTGACAACAAACGTACCATTCAATTTCTCATCAAAATGACGAAGTCATCCAAAAACTTTCAATGTTGGAATTTCTTTTACACCAACAATATCACCATGCTCTAAGACCAAGATGAAAATATGAGTGTCCTCAAACAAAAATTTGATCAAATAGAAAAAAAATTACATGAAATATGCATGTGATTACAATATCAATCTGTGGTAGCATTTTTTGGTTTTGATAAGTAGAATAAATTAGACAAAAATTGAAATATATTTACAAAATGTTAAGATAGGATGTAGAAAAAAAGAATATTGAATAAAAAATGTTAGGAAAATATTTTGACAAATATATCCATATCAAAGAAAATGTTAGGGTACATGCCCTAAAAAATAAAGGCAAAAATAAAATGTTAGGTTAGACAAAAAAGTAAAAGAAATAAACTCTCAAAGTGTTGCAAATCTAAATGTCACTACTTTGTTCTAAATTCAGTTTGAAAAATAATATTTGTGTGCAGTTTGTTTAGATGCCACACTAGGTTATTTTATCCAATTATATAGTGGCATCATAATTGGATTTGTTTTAAATTAACTCTCATGGGTAGAAAATAAATTGGCTCAACAGTTTAATCTAAGCCAATGGAGGGAATAAGGTATAGAGATAGATTGTTCATAAAAAAGAAAATATTGGGTTGCTAGTTTAAATGCACTCTGAAAGGATAAGTAAAAATGTTAGGAATAGAGGGTAGGTAGAAATGTGAAATTTTGAGATGTTGAAATGGTTATTTCATAAAGATCAAAACTTTAGGAAACATATTGATGACAGGAGTTCGAATAACCAAAGTTTTGACCTTATGTTATTTTATTCATATGCTATCACTCCATTTGTTAAATCACTCAGACCCATAGTCGTCGTGCCCGCTTATCGTATCGCAACCCCACCGTTCATTCTCCACTCACACGTTAAACTCCCTCCACCTCACCTCTCATCCCACACACTCCTCCACAATCATACGACGCACACTCCCTTTTGGCCCTCATTTGTTGCCCAAAGTTTATTGGCAGGGGGGAGGGGTTAAATGGGCAGTCTTTAATACCACCTACATAAACCACAAAAGTTACCTTTTAGTCTTTCAGGATTAGAAATCCCAAAACCACAAACCACTCTGTCTTACTCCCGAACATGGTATCCTTCATAGCCGTTTACTACCGCCCCACGTCACCTCCATGTCACATTTCACTTCACATCTCCCGTCCTATCATCTGCCCCCTATCCGTTGCAAATAGATTTCCACTCTTGGGCATTTATAACCAAATGTCCATTAATTAACCCATTGGATAATTAATGAATTTTCAAACGTTCAGCACCACCCTCCCACTCCATTTTTCTCTTTATCAACACTATGCCATGCATTTCAAAGGTTACACAGTTAACTTCTGTGACCAAGACTATTCTTCAAGCCCGCCTGTTCATACAACTTAGCCACTTGTCATGTTCACAAGCACATCTTCTAGGTCCACTTGTTAGTTGCCTGTCTCCACTCTGGTAACTCCTTTTACCATTTTGTCATTTACAATCCACGATTTCGTTTAACAAAATGCCTCCCAAGGGAAAAACAATTGCAGAAGTTTCAAATCCTCTAATTCACCCACAGGTTGATTTCCACCATACTCCATTAGTTGACAAGGATTTCAAAATCATTAAGACTTCTTCTCAATTTGATTTATTTGAAATTTATTGCTGGTGGGAAGGGTGGCTAGTTGACCAAAGTGATGAAATTGAGCTCTGGGAATCCCAATTACCCCACTATATTTTTCCACAAATACACAGAGCTCCAGAGTTTGTGAGAAAATGACATGAATCCTATTATACTATCCAGAGAGAAATTATCTCACCTACTAGAGAAATCCTTTGTCCCAATGATGTTGATTCAATTGAGAAAATGTTGCAGGCCCCTGCCACTATACCAACTCATCCTTTTTCTCATGAAAACCTGATAGAATCTTATAACAAACTGGACTTTGCCAAGAGATCCCATACCCTGGAAATGTTTTTAGCAATTGGTAGCCCTCTACCAAAGAGAAATCCCCCTTATGATTCATCCATGTTTCCTTATAGAACCGAGCA